>JAWWML010015285.1:0-23490 GCA_035047165.1 Ormyrus rosae | reverse complement strand
CCGTCCTGATCTCATTGCCGTCGGCATCATAGACATGGCGCACCATCGTTCTCGGCAGTGGGCCCGCACCGTCCGGATCCGGAGAAATCTCGAAGACCTTCCGCCGTAACCGGTCATAGGTCACGTAGCTCGTTTCATCCACGTCGGTCCGCGGACCTTTCATGGATGTCACGTTCCCCGCATAGTCATAGGTGTAGGAAGTCACATAAGATTGACTGCCATCGCCCAGCGAATCTGTCTTTGACGTCAGGAAGAGATTGTTGCTGTTGTAGCTGAACTCGGTCACCCGTTCGGCGGAGGTTCCCACGCAGGAAGCCGGATTGGACGGCAAAGCGCTGATGCACTCGGAAGCGCGAGCGAGCCGCCAGACGGGCGGCCCGTTCACCAGCTGCCCGCTTGCGTTCAGTGTCTTCGGATAGAGCTGCGCATAGGTATAGCGCTTTTGCGGCCGCACCCCGTTATCGTCCGCCGGAAGGGTCTCGGTCAGGATTCCGCCATGAGCAGGATCATAGGTGAAATCGGTCTGGTTGCCTTTGGGGTCTCGAATATAGTTCGGCTTGTTGCACACTCGGTATGTCGGCACCGTGCAACTGCTTGCCAGGCCGACCGTCGTGGTCAACGCGGCACCTCCACCAGCCGGAAGCAAGGAGGAACTCGACACCGCTCCATGGGCGTAGCTGTAGCTGACCCCGCTCCCGTCGGGGCGGGTGATATTCGACAATCGCGAAAGTCGCGCATAGCCGGGGATGCCGTAAAAATAGCCTTCCTGGCCGGAATATCCGAAAGCCACCGTTCGTCCTAGCCCGTCCGTTTGGGACTGAAGAAGGCCGAATCGAACCACAAAGCTCTCGGTCGACCCGTCGGGGTTGGATACCGTGCCCTGATATCGCTCCGGCACGTAATTGTAGTTATCGTAAGTAACCGAATAGGAGGTGGTCGTGTTCTTTGTCACTTGGAATGACAAGGAGGGAAAGGCCCCTTGTGGCGTGGAGAAACCGCCATTGACCCCTCGAAAGGAGCTATATGGGGGCAAGGTCATCCCTCCATATTGAACGGCGCCGCCATTTGGTTTGGTTACGGTCACCCCCCACGGCGACGAGGTCGTGTTCACCGTGGCAATAGGTACAGCGTTATTGACCAGCGTCAGCCCTCCCCCGGCTGCAGGGTTTCTGACAGAAGAAAAAGACGCAGCGCTGAAGCTGCGGCTCGCTGTGGTGGGATCTGCATATTCAGCGCTGGTATTGACCGCATATAGCGTGCCGCCACCGGCCGCTAAATCGCCTATGGGCAGCATTGCCCCCGGATTCGCTCCACCGGTTGGTGTGACGGATGATAAGTAGATTCGATATCCTAGAGAGCTATCGATGGCGTTCCATTTTGTCGGCCCGGGGTTTCCTCCCACGGCGTAATTCACTTCGCCATAGTTGGCATAAATGTAGGATATTTCTTCTCCGTCCGGCATCACGGTCTTCGTTGGCCAAGCATATGCCAGGTGGTCAGCCGTAAGCGTGTTGGTGTACCAGTTTCGAAGATTGAGATCATATGACACGGACGGCATCCGGAAATCCGTGCGGGTTCCATCGTTCGCCAGATAGAGCGAGCAAGTTCCTCCCGAATGCATCGAGTAGGCGCGCCCAGAACAGACGAGCATAGCGCCGTCGTCATTGTAATCGGAATACGTGTCGGAGCTCGAAGTACCGGTCGAAGTGCCCCACGGCGAAAAAGTCCAGGCGACATGCCCTATAGGCGGGAATCCCGGATAGTAAGTCTGCGATATAGTTCCCAGCGCGAACACGTGCACCGAGCCACGCGCTGCAACCCGCATGACCATGAAACCGCCGCCATAGATCGTGACGCGCTCGATCTGTATGTAGGATGCATGATTGATTACGCCACCAGAGTCATACCCCGCTTTCATTCCACTGAACTGGTTCCCGATATCGATCGACTCATAGTACAGATTCGAAATCGTTCCCGAACTACGATCGACGCCCGAGCGGTCAACCGTCGGCTGCATTGCAGGAAGGGGAGGTAAGACCGAAGGCGTCGCGGTCTGAGCAACGGCCTGTCCGCAAATGCCGGCCACAAACCCCATGCCGAGCAACGGCGTAGCCAAGCCCATGGGAAACTTCATTGGCAACTCCAGCAGTATCGGTGGAACTTAGTCGCTGCGGTGGCGTGACGCGCTGAAGGGCGGCCTCTCCAGGCGCGGGATCCCTCAGGGTGCCCCGGTGACGTTGACGTTGGTCCGGTTGCCGGCCTTGTCGTAGCTGTAGTTGCTGGCGACGCCGTTGTTCACGCCGCCTGCCTGCTCGACCTTCACCAGCCGGCCCAGCGCGTCATAGCTGTAGTTCGTCGTTTCGTTGGCCGGAGGTGGCGGCGATGCCGTCGCGGCCAGCGCCCCCAGCCCCAGCAGAATCGCCGTGGACATCGTCAAGACATGCCTAACCTGACGCATCGCTTCCCCCTTCGAAACGATCTCCCGGCATGCGCATCGATCCCGGGTGGAAACATCGCTCCCAGCCAGAATATCGACGCGTATCCCTTAGTCCGCAACCGAAATGAACAAGCCCCGCAACGGATGACACCGTTCCGGGGCAAATGCGATGCAAGCCCTTGCCAAAGGCCAGCTCAAGACGCGTGGGTGCGCATCCTATACGCCCCAATTGCTGACACTAGAGACTGATGTGCCGGGCGTCCGCTATTGGGCCGATTGTGTTGAAAGAGGCGGTGCGAGGGGCCGTCCGGACTGTATCGCCGATTTGAAGAGCGAGCTCCGACGGATCATGCCGGCAGCGGCTGAGCGGACATCGGGATGATCTTGGCCAGCTTGCGGAGGTTCTGGGCGGTGGCAGCGAGGTGGAACTCGTCTCTTGCGCCATTGGGTCCGCGCAGGCGCAAGCGATCCAGCTTCAGGATGCGCTTGAGGTGGGCGAACAGCATCTCGACCTTCTTTCGCTGGCGGCGTGAGACGAGATACGCGTCGGTGGCGGCGATATCGCGGGCGAGGTCTCGCGCCCCTTCGTGGATCGATCGGGTGACCTTGCGGGCGGGCATGTTGGGCGTGCATTGCTGCCGGAAGGAGCAGCCCTGGCAGTCCGGCTGGCGCGCGCGAAGTGGATCGATCCGTCCTTGTCGACGCCGCTGGTCGTCGCCCAGGCCGCACGCCGGCCGGTCGATGACGAAAGAACGGTCGAGCGCGGGTAGATGGTCGGGATCGTTCAGAGTGCGGACGCGACTCATGCTACTTCTTCTTGTTGTGCCGCCGGGAAGACGATACCGCTGGCGAAATGGGCGGCTATCGCGCCGAGGATCTGCGCGGCGACGAACGCCGGCACGCAGGACGGGGCGATACCGGCGAAGCTGTCGCTCAGCGATCGGGCGACGGTGATGGCGGGGTTGGCGAAGCTGGTGGAAGAAGTGAACCAGTAGGCAGCCACGATATAGAGCGCGACGCTGGTCGAGATGCAATCGGAGCGCATTCGCATAGTCCCGATGATCGTCAGGAGCAGCCCAAAGGTCGCCACAGCCTCTCCGTCCCACTGACCCCAGCCATAGTGCAGCTTCGTCGACAATTGCAGGATGGGCAGGTCGAACATCAGATGCGCCAGCCACACGCCAATGATGCCGCCCGCAAGCTGTGCGATGATATAGGCCAGCGCGGCGTCAGTGCGGATGTGTCCACGCAAGCGCATGACGAGCGTGACGGCGGGGTTCATGTGGGCGCCCGACACAGGCCCGAGCATCGTGACCAGCACGAACAGAATTGCCCCCGTTGCCAGCGTGTTTCCTAGAAGGGCAACAGCAGCATTCCCGCCGGCCAGACGCTCCGCCATGATCCCGGAGCCGATGACGGTCGCGAAAAGGAGTAGACTGCCGAGCGCCTCAGCGAGAACGGCGCGGTGGTTCACGCCGGATGCGTGCGATTGCTGGCAGCATCGACGACCTGCTCGCCGTCCTCCTTGGCAAAGGCGCCTTGCTGCGGGTCCGGGAGGATGTCGAGGACTGCTTCAGACGGCCGGCACAGCTTCACGCCGAGCGGCGTCACCACCAGCGGCCGGTTGATGAGGATCGGGTGCTCCATCATCGCGTCAACCAGTGCCTCGTCGCTCAGGCGCGCGTCGCCCAGCCCGAGATCGGCGAAGGGTGTGCCCTTCTCGCGAAGCAGTTGGCGTGGCGTCAGGCCCGCGCGCTCGATCATCTCGATCAGTAGAGCCCGCACCGGCGGCGTCTTCAGATACTCGACGACGTGCGGCTCGACGCCCGAGTTGCGAATGAGGGCGAGCGTGTTGCGCGACGTGCCACAGGCGGGATTGTGGTAGATGACGATGTCGGTCACGGGCGATCCTTCAGCAGCAGGTGAGCTCGGCAAGCAGCGGCTCGCACAGTTCGGAGCGACCGCCGCAACAGTCCTTGGCAAGGAAGGTCATCAGCGCGACCAACGTCGATACGTTGGCGCGCTGTATCTGTTGGCGCCCGCGCTTTTCGGCAGTCACGAGGCCGACCCTCGCCATCACGGCGAGATGGGTGGAAAAGGTGCTTTGGCCCAAGCCGCTTGCCTCGACCAACGCGCCGGTCGGCAAACCTTCGGGCTCGTGCCGGATCAGCAGCCGAAAGGCATCAAGCCGCGTGGGATGTGCAAGCGCCGCCAAAGCCGCAATGGCAGAATCGTTCTCCATGCATCGGAATTACCCGATACTTCTCCTGATGGCAATAAGCATCGACTTTTCCCGATGTAACGAGCGGCCGCTTTCGAGATCGGCGATCATTCCCGTGAACTTGGCGGCCGCCAAGCCAGGGCCAGCGGCTTAGGCGGCGATTTGGTAGGGTTACAATGCAAAGGCGCGCTCCACTGGACCGCGTCGTTCAGTTCAGCCGGCGGGGTTGTCGGATATACAAGTGCTTGTATATTCCGCTCATGACTAGGCCTGCCACCTTGGGCACACTTCTTCGCAGGCTGATCGATCAGCTCGATGGCGCCGTCGAACGGGCCTATGCGGATGCGGGCCTTGACTATCGGCCACGCTTCACACCGATCGTCCGCGCGCTGACAGCCGAAGGCCCACTGACGATCCGCGCGTTATCACGAAGGATCGGGGTGACACATTCGGCGACCGGCCAGACAGCGAATGAAATGGAGCGCCGGGGATTGGTGACCTTCGCCGCGGGCACCGATGCACGAGAACGCATCGTCACGCTTACCGCGCATACGGAAGCCATCCTGCCGGAGCTCACGCAGCTCTGGGTCGCCACCGAAGCCGCGGCACGCACGCTCGATGAGGAACTGGGTCAATCGCTCCCCGCCCTGATCGCCAGAGCGCTCGAACTGCTCGAATCCAGGCCATTCGACGAACGGCTGAGGGCTGCGATCGCCTCCCGACCATCCAAGCAATGAAAGGTCCAACCTCGATGTCGATTCGTCCTGTTGCGGCGTTCCTTCTGCTCGTGAGTTCCCCTGCCTGGGCACAATTGAGCGTTGCCGAAGGACCCATGGCGACCGTTCAGCCGCTTAGAGGCGAAGATCGCTCTGCCGCGATTGCCGAGATCACCAGGAAGCTGGAGGAACGCTACGTCTTCCCCGACCGGGTCGCTGCCATCCGCGCACGCCTCAAGGATGGAATGACTTCCGGACGATACGATATCGAGAACCCCCCGGCATTCGCCGGACGCGTGACCGAGGATCTTCGCGCGGCAAGCGGCGATCGCCACCTCTACCTGAACTATGCTCCCGGCCAGTTCGCTGCGGCCAGGGCAGGTGATGGGAAATCCGACAACCGCGCCCTCGAAGCATTCTGGGAACGCCGCGCGCGCCGGGACAATCAGGGCCTCGGCGAAACGAGAATCCTCCCTGGCAATATTCGCTACCTGCGTATCACCGCCTTCGAATGGGTCCAGGATCAGACCGGCGTCGCCTATGATGCCGCGATGCGTTTCCTGCGCGACGGCGATGCGATCGTCATCGATCTTCGGGGCAATGGCGGCGGCTCGCACGCGGCCGTTCGCTATCTCCTCAGCCATTTCATGGGTGCCGACGAACTCGACATCACCTTCCTCCAGGCTGGCAAGGATCCCGTCCAATCGCGCACCTTGGATTATCTTCCGGCGGGTCGCCTGAAGGGGAAGCCGCTCTATGTGCTGATCAGCGACCAGGTTGGATCCGCGGCGGAGGCGTTCGCTTACGACGTCCAGCAATTTCGCCTTGGAACCCTGGTTGGCGCAACCACCGCAGGGGCGGCGAACAACAATGAATTTTCGCCGGTCGCGCCGGGTTTCATGCTGAGCCTATCCTATGGGCGGCCGGTGCACCCGGTGTCGAAGACGAATTGGGAAGGCGTTGGCGTGAAGCCCGATGTCGCGACGGATCCCGATCGAGCGCTCGATCTCGCACAGTCCCTGGCCCTCGCCGCCTTGCTCGATCGGAGCGGCTCGGACGCCGGTGACCGGGCGGAATGGGAATGGGCACGTCCCGCAGTCGATGCCCGGGTGAACCCGCCCCGGCTCCAACCGGCTGCGATGCGGCAGCTGGCTGGCCGATATGGCAGCCAACGCATCCTCTGGAGCGGCGGCGCGCTTCATCTGGCCCGGAAGAATGGGAAAATGGCGCGGCTCATTCCCCTGACGAAGGACGGGCTGTTCGGCGTCGAAGGGTATGACGATCATCTCCATATCCGCCTGACCGGAGAGGTGATGGAACTGCAATGGAGCGACGAGGCCGCGGCCACGCGCCTGCCCAGATCCAAGGACTAGGACTGGCGCGCCTGCCGCCAAATCTGAGCGAACCGCCACGTCGCCGATAGCGCCACTTGTCGTACCTGACCGGCTCGTTGCGCGATCGCCGGCCTGGGATACAGGGTTGGATGCCCTTGGCGTGTCGCGGAACCAGTCAGCGTCGTAGCCGCGATCACCGAGCAGCTACTGCGCCTTGGGCATTTCCTCGAGGAGGGCCGCCGCGCCGGTGTAGTCGCTGTGTCGTACCCAGTTATCCATGAGGTACCGCTCCTCAGCCTCGGTCGCGACGCCGATCCATGGGGATCGAGTATCGCGGTCGCCCAAGCTAACCCGCATTTCTCTGATTCCAGATTTTGCGGGTTAATCAAGGTAATCGTCCATCATGATCGTGGTGGAATAGAACAAGGTTATTTCTTCGACAGCGCCGACGGCAATTCCGGCAGGTCGGGCCCATTCGACTGGCGCATGGCTGAAGCCATCGAGCGAGCAGAGTGGTTCGCAAGGGCTCATGGCAATCGTCCGAACGGCGCGGTTTCGACATAGCCAGCGGCTGGAGATGGCGGACAAGGGATTGTCGGGACTTCAGGCTGTTAGATGTTCAGTCCGCGCACCGTTGAGAAGATCATCTCGGACGTCGGGGACGAGCTCGCGTGGAGTTTCCAGGGGTGCGCCGAGCCTATAGAGAAGCGCGATCCGCCGATCGGCTTGCTGAAGTGCGAGGATATCGGAGAGGGGGCCGGCGCTTGAGCGTGTGGATGGATATGAATGAACCGCCGCTGGTCGTTATTTAGACGAACTGAGGCCGTTCGCGCCGGCCGATGTACGGCCGCGAGCTCTACGGGCCCGGCGTCGCGCGGCGATCGCCTTGGAGTAGAACCAGCTGGCAATCGCAAAGACGATCCCGATGCCCAGGCCCAGCAGCATCAGCGATCCGTCATCGGCCTGTCCCTTTGCCACGAGGTGCTTCGCGGAGAGATAGCCGGGGGCAAATAGCGCTGGGACCCACAGCGTGGCGGAGAAGACGTTGGCGAGTTGAAACGAGCGTGCCGGCATCCGCGTGACGCCCGCGACCAGCGGGACGACCGCTCGCAGCGGACCGAGGAAACGCCCCGCAAAGACGGCGAAGAAGCCAAACCGACGGAAGAAGAGGCGAGCTTGCGCAACGGCGGTGCGGTGTTCGCGCAACGGCCAATGCCGATAGGCCGTGGGACCGAGGCGGTCGCCGATGTAATAGGACACCCAGTCGCCAAGCACCGCGCCGGCGATCGCGGCGAGCAGGATTGACACCGGATCGAGCTTACCGGTGGCAAGCAGGCCGCCGGCTGCGATCATCAGCGAGGTGGCGGGGATGAACAGCCCCACCAGCACAAGCGACTCGCCAAAGCACAGAAGGCCAATGACCAGCGGCGCCCAGCCGGCATTCTCCGTGATGATCCTGGTCGCCGATGCCGCCAGCTCTTCCACGCCAAAACTCCGAAACCAATGATCTCGCCTATTCGCAGAGACAGGCTGAACGAAGCCTCTACAGCAGCGGTTGCGACGGGGCTCGCAACTTGAGCGCGGTTCGATCCGCCATCAGCTGTTTATCAGCAAGCATGTGTACGGCGAATGCGGGCCACCCCTGGAAGCCCGTTGTATCCATTCTCGCTGGGCAGATTCATGAAGACCATTCTCTATTCGGGATTATCGCTTGCGCTCGGTTCGTTGTCTGCTGTTCCCGCCCAGGCAGATCAAACCCGCGACGATAAGCGACAAGAAACTGACCGGAAGCAGATCCCTGAAAAGGACCGGAATGAGGCGTCTGAAGAAGAGTGGAATGGGGCGCCCGTGGAGATCGTCGTCACCGGAAGCACACCTCTTCTCGGTAGCGGACTCGATGCCAACAAGGTGCCCAATGCCGCCTATGTCTTCAGCCGGCGGGATCTCAGTCGTACCGGGGAGCCGAGCCTGATCGGCACGCTCGATAGCTGGGCAGGCAGCATCAACATGAACGCCACGATCGGCAATCCGAACCAGCCCGACGTGCAATTCCGTGGTTTCACGGCATCGCCTTTACAGGGGCTGCCGCAGGGGCTCGCAGTCTATCAGAATGGGATACGGATCAACGAAGCCTTTGGCGACACGGTCAATTGGGATCTGATCCCGATGGTCGCGATGGATTCGATGAATCTCACCAGTTCCAACCCCGTCTTCGGCTTCAATGCACTGGGCGGCGCCGTGGCTTTGGAAATGAAAAACGGCCGGACGTGGCAAGGCGCCGCCGCCGAGGCATCGACCGGCTCGTTCGGCCGGCTGAACGCCTCCGCAGAAATCGGGAAGCGCTGGGATGACTGGAGCATCTATGCCGCCGTCAGCCGCATGGGCGATAGCGGGTGGCGCGAGCGCATGCCCTCGCGCGGCGTGCAGATCTATTCCGATATCGGTTACGATGCAGGTGGGACCAGCGCGCACCTGACGATCAACGCTGCCGACAATTATCTCGTCGGCACCGGGCCGACGCCCGAGGCATTGCTTGCGCTATATCCCCGCACCGCGCCCGGTCTGAACTATCCTGCCTATAACAAGAATCGCCTGTTCATGATCGCTGGCCAGATCAGTCAGGATTTGGGCAGTGACTGGCGATTGGACGGGCGGTTCTACACGCGCGCATTCCGCCAGCGATTGCTCAACGGCAATGTGACCAGTGCAAGCCCCTGTGCCGATGATCCTGGCTATTTCTGCTCGAGCGGCACGAACCACGCCGAATTTCCCCTTTATGATACCCGAGGGCGGCGCGTCCCTGTCAGCGCGGGCGGTGAATTTCCGGCCGAACTCGATTCAGCCAATACGCGCACCAACAGCCGCGGCGGATCGCTGATGCTGACGAACAACGCGCCGCTATTCGGCCACGGCAACCATCTCGTGATCGGAGGCAGCTTCGATCACGGCAACACGACATTTGCCGCGGGCGCGGAAATCGGCAGCTTCGATCTCGACCGCAATACGCACGGCAGCGGCCTTGAGGTCGATTCGCAAGGCGCGATCCGCCAGGTGCTCCTGCGCACCCGCAACCAATATGGCGGCTTCTACATCAGCGATACGTTCGACATCACCAAACGCCTCTCGCTAACCGTCAGCGCACGCTACAACATCGCCGATCTGCGCTTGCGCGATCAGCGCGGCAGCCTGCTCGATGGCGACCATCGTTTCACGCGCTTCAATCCCGGCGTGGGCGCGACCTGGCGCTTCCTGGACAGCACCACCGCTTACATCAACTATGCAGAAACCAATCGCGTGCCGACGGCGGCCGAACTCTCATGTGCCGATCCCGAGATACCCTGCACGATGGCGAGCTTCTTCATGTCCGATCCGCCGCTGGAACAGGTCGTGTCCCGCACCTGGGAAGGGGGCCTGCGTGGCGAGATTTCGACGGGTAGAAACGGGCGCATCAGCTGGAACGGCAGCGTTTTCCGTACCGTGAACAGCAACGATATCCTGGAAATCGCCAGCGGCATTCCCGGCCGCGGATATTTCCAGAACGCAGGGCGCACGCGCCGACAAGGTGTGGAGATCAACACAAGCTACAGGGACGGGAAATGGCGTCTGTTCGCCAACTACAGCCTGATTGACGCAACCTATCGCAGCCCGCTGACACTCAACAGTCCGTTCAACCCGTTTGCCGATGAAGACGGCGAGATTTTCGTGCAGGTCGGCAACTCCATTCCAGGTGTGCCGAAGCACCGGCTCAAGCTGGGTGTCGACCGGGTGCTGACCGACAAATGGTCGATCGGCGGATCGGTGCAAGCAGTCAGCAGCCAGGTCCTGTTCCAGGATCAAAGCAACCAGACGCCGCGCCTACCAGGCTATGCGGTCGCCAGCATTCACAGCGCCTATGCACTTGGCTCAGGTGTTCAACTGTTCGGCAGCGTCAATAATCTGTTCGATCGTCGCTATTCGGTTTACGGGACCTGGACCGACGCCTCCGGCGTACCGTTCCCGCAGCTGCCAGGTGGCGAGATCGGCGTCACCCGTGCTTTCGGCGCAGCTCCGCCTCGTGCCTTCGTCATTGGGATCAAGGTCAAACGATAACGCAGCGCCAGGCTGGGGCCAGGGGGTGCCCCGGCGATCGGAGAACGCATGATGCACTTGCTGCTGGTCGAAGACGATCCCGTAATGGCCGAAGGCATATGCCGTACCATGGCCGAGTCCGGACACACCATCGTTCATGTGGATTCCGCGGGATGTGCCCGGGATGCGATAGCAGTCGAGCCCTTCGACGCGGCGATCGTCGATATCGGCCTGCCTGACGAATCCGGCACCAGCCTGGTGTGCGGACTCCGGCGGACCGGCAGCAGGCTGCCCATCGTAATCGTCACGGCGCGGGATTCGGTTACCGACCGTATCGATGCGCTGGACCTCGGTGCGGATGATTATCTGGTCAAACCCTTCTCCCTGCTCGAACTGGCCGCGCGATGCCGGGCGGTGGTACGCCGGCTTGGCGCGGCCGCAAGTTCGCAACTGACCGTGGGCGCGCTCAGCCTCGATCTCGTGCATCGTACCGCAACTCTAGGGGGCTCGCCGATGCCATTGACCCCGCGGGAATGGGCCATTCTGGAATGCCTTGCACTGCGCGCGCACCGCGTGGTCTCTAAGGATCATTTGCTCACAATCATTAGTCCCTGGGACCGGGACATGACGATGAATAATGTCGAATCACTGATCTCGCGCCTGCGGGCAAAATTGGCTGGTCAGTCCAGCATCAGTACCCTGCGGGGTTTTGGATATCGGCTCGACGATGAACGATAGCGATCCTGGGCCGAATGCGAAGGCGAGCCCGCCCTATACGATCCGCCGCCGCTTGCTGCTTTGGCTGCTCCCGCCGCTTTGCATCGTGCTCGCGATCGGCGTCGCGCTCGATTATCACAACGGCATGGCTCCCCTGCGCCGCGCCTATGACCATACACTCGCCAATGCCACCAACGACATTGCCGCTGCGATCGAAGGCAAGGGGGACCTCGCCGATGCACGAGCCAGGCGGATACTGGCCTCCCTCGATGTCGGATTGGCGGATTACCGTAGCTACTATCGGCTCCGTAGCGTCGCGAACGGGGAGATGGCCGGACAGGCGGACCTTCCCGAAGCTTCGATCACCGCCCCCGTCAGCTTCGCAGATACGTTCTACCGAGGGCAGAAACTTCGGATCGCCAGCCGCAGGATCGATACCGGGGCCGGGCCGGTCATTGTGACCGTCGCGGAAACGACGCAAAAACATGATGCCGCGAGCTGGCGCATCGTGGGGAGCCTGTTGCTGACGGACGTGCTCCAACTTGGGGCCACCATCTTGTTCGTCTGGCTTGGCGTTCGGCAGGGACTTCGCCCGTTATCGCGGTTGCGCGAAGATATTTCTCAGCGCTCCCCGAGCACGCTTGAGCCACTTGATCCCGCGACCGTGCCGGAAGAGGTGCAGCCAATCGTTGCGGAACTGAACCGGCTCTTTGCCACCGTTCGCGAGAGCGCCCTTTCGCAGCAGCGCTTCCTTGCGGATGCCGCGCATCAGATCCGGACGCCGCTTGCTGGGCTGCGCGCGCGCGTGGAGTTGATGCATCGCAAGACAGCGGTTGATGCACAGCATCGCGATCTGGAGGTATTGCTTTCCAGTATCGACCGACTGAGCCACACCGCGCATCAGTTACTGGCGCTGGCGCGCGCTGACCCCAGTGCGCGCGCATCTATCGATTTCGTGCCGGTTGATCTTCTCTCGCTGACAGCTGATGTGGTCGAGCATCAGTTCGATCATGCGCTGGCACGCCGCATCGATCTCGGCCTGGATGCTGTTCCGATCAGCGTGACAGGCAGTCCATGGATGCTCCGCGAGCTGTTGCTCAATCTCGTCGATAATGCGCTCCGATACACCCCAGAAGGTGGCCAGGTGACGGTTCGCTGCGGTGCGCAAGGCGAGGGTGTTTTCCTCGCGGTCGAAGATGATGGGCCCGGCATACCTGTTGCTGAAAGGGCGCATGTCTGCAATCGCTTCTATCGTATGCCGGGATCGCCAGGGTCGGGATGCGGTCTCGGATTGTCGATTGTTGCCGAGGTGGCGCGTTTGCATATGGCCGATCTTCAAATAGGTGATGGGCTCAGTGGCCGTGGCACGCGCGTGAAAGTGCTATTCGGTGGAGGCTGAACTGACACTGCCTTCTTGGCGGTCCCTCGGTTTCTCATCCGGGCGTGATGCGAGTTCAGCCTGTATCCATATTCGGCTGGCGTCAGCCACCCAAGAGTCGTGTGAGGCCGGCTCTCACTATAGTCCCGCCGCCAGGCATTTGCCAACGAAGGAAGGCCGACTTGCGCCAGACGCTCGGTTGCGTCGGGCCAAGGTGTTTCCGGCCCTTGTAGTTTGCGCTCGGCGGCGTCCGGGCGGAACTTGCTCCGGTACGCCACAGGCCCATTCCACAACCAATGTCGCTGCCGACGAGGTGCGGATAGATGTGGCTGCGCGACCAGAACGCCACGCCAACGGCAATGCCCCGGCCGGCATGAAGGTCAGGCAGGCCGACGACAAGGTCGATACCCAGAAGCTTCGCGGTCTGGTGGAACTGATCGACCGCGGTTTGGTCGCCCCACTTTCCGCCCGATTTCGATGCGACAAAGCGCTATCCGGCGGTGGTGTCGAACCACTCCATCGGCAGTTGCAAGGAGCAAACCGCCGGCGATATTGCGTCCGCGTGATACGATCGGTGCCAAATGTTCTGACGACGGACGCCTCGCATCATCTGATCGCCTTTATGGGTTCACGGCCCAGTCAGCGAAATTCTCGTCGTGTGAAGATATGGCAGCACTCAAACTCGGTGACCAGCGCACAGCCTCGGAGTCAAACTCAACGAGGCGCTCAAGTGTGAGGTTGGAGAGGAATTCTTCATTCGATTGATCACCAACCCTAAGCATGTCTGCATGTAAAACGTAAAAAAGCGGCTCTGATAAACGCTGTACAACAGTATATCTCCATAACTCTCCACAGTTCTTAACGTTATAAACTATAGTAGAAACGTACATCATTTTGGTATCCACTTTCCAGATTGCATTCGAGCCTGCGTATTCGCCCTAGTTTGATCCGCCCATCTGGTAATTACGATCCCTTGTCCGTTCGTAATGACGACCCGCCCACCATTCACATATACGGTATGGCCTGTGTCAGCGTCTATAAACGTACGCCCTTCACGTACGACTCTATTCGGATCTCCCACCTCGCGATGGGTGTCGCCGGCGCGCGCCTCAAGACGACGCTGTATGGCATGATCTACTTCGCCAGTCAGCGTCTCGCGCGCTGCGTCCAGCCTCGACGCGGGGTTATTCTGGAATCCGTAGCCGGGCTGCCCCGGAGGCAATTCAAATCCGTTTGCGTCCGCTTGCGCTGCTTGCAGTCGCCCGGTGGAAGTGGGGTCGTTCATATTCCGCGTGTCCGGGATCCGAGCTCCGGCCGACCCTTCAGCAGGCCGCCAGACACCAGCGCGGGTTAAGGGGTCAGGATTGAGCCTCTGCGCCTCACGTTCAGCTTCCTCGCGCCCTTCTCTAGGATCGCGCTCCTCACATTCTGGGCACAGACCCGTGGCATCAGACTGATTTACCGGATCGTTCCCGACATATGCGTATAGGTTGATCTGATCCTTGTATCCGATCGGATCGGTCTGCATGAACCGCCCGAGCGTGGGCGAGTAGAACCGCGCTTTGTAGTACCAAAGGCCAAGCTGCGGCACCCAAAGCTGGCCGGTATAGCCGTAGCGACCGATATTACCTGCCGCGGGGATACCGTACTCGTCATAGGAATTGATTGCGATCAGCGCGCCCGTCGCATCCGCTATCGACACGATGGAGCCGTGTTCGTCGCCTTGGAGCGCGCGCGGACTGGCGGTTGCGCTGCCGTCGTACCAGATCAGCGGATTATCCCCGCCTGCACCCAGCACGTAACGCGCGGTCATACCGGTGCCGTTATAGTCTGCGATCCGCTGGTCGCCGGCATAAAGGTAAGTCTCGGTTGTTGTCGCATTCGCCACCGCGTACAGCCGCCCGAGCGGATCGTAGGTGAGCGCCGCCCCACCCACGCTCGCCACCAAGCGGTTCTCCGCATCGTAGGTAAACCCGCTTGTCCCATCCGAAACCAGATTGCCGTTCGAATCATAGCCGAAGCCGGACGTCGCGCCACTAACCGTCGTGTACTGGTTGAGTCCATTTACCGTATAGTCGCGGCTCACATTGAAGTAGCCGTTCCAAGCATACGCCGCGTTCGACCGCGCGCGTAAGGTATTCTGGCCCGCCGGGTTGTAGGCGAACGTAGTTGTAAGGTCCGCGCTCGTACCCGCCAGGTCGTCACTGAGGCTCGCCAGTCGCGACAGGCCATCATACCCAAAGGTCGTGGTTACGGCACCACGCGCCTCGCTCGCCTCGCGCCCAGCCACATCATAGGCCATCGCTGCAATCTGAATGCCATTCACGCTCACCGACGTCATCCGGTCGATCCCGTCGAGGCCGAGCGTGACCGTGGCGCCGTCCGGCCATGTGATTCTGCTGCGCGTTCCGTCCGGGCTATAGTCATAGCTGACTGTCCGGCTCACCCCGCCCATCGATACCGTCTGGGCGGTGAGCTGACCGAGCCCGTCATAGACATTGTCCACCGCATCGGCGCCGCTCGCCGAATCGAACCGGGCATAGGTTTGCAGGTTCCTGAGATCATAGCCGTAATAGACGTTGCGCACGGCGCTCGACGGCGGTGTCGTACATGCATACCCCGCAACGCACGCCCCGGGCACGGTCTTAACCGTCATTCGGTTGAGCGCGTCATACGTATAGGTAAACAGTCGCCCGTCGCGCTTGCGCAAACTCGTCCGATTACCGTTGGGATCGTAGGTATAGGCTTCGTAGTCGGCAGCGCTCACCGACCCTGTGGTCACCTTGTCGGGAAAGTTCCACTGCACGAGCCGGTCGAGCCCGTCATAGGTATACGCCGCCTTGTTCCCATTGGCATCGGTCACGCTCGCCTGGCTGCCATTAGGCGTATATGTATAAGTCACGTAATTCTGTTGCAGCGAGGTGCCCACGCCCTTTTGCACCTGAAGCAACTGCCCCGCGGCATCGTACACGTTCCGCGTGATCCGGTCAGGGCCGTCGCTGCCCGTTGTTCCCAACGTACAGGCGTCCGCGGGTAACGATCCGTATACCGCCCGGTTCATCCGCGCCGCCGTGCATGCCAGGCGCCGGTTCGCATCGTAGCTATATTGCACGGCGCTCAGCGCCGAGAGCGAGCTGTCTTGACCGATTACTAAGGTCTTGAGTTCGTTGGTGTAGCTTGTCCGAACGGATTTCACCGCCGTGAAGCTCTGCCACGCCGTGTCATCCTGGCCGTTAGTAAATCCCTCTTCCTCGAGCTGCGGCTGACCAAATCCGGTATAGGAAACCCGATGCGCCGCATTCGAAAGGCTTCCGCTCGAATTTGCTGCCGCCGGACCTATCTCGCCGACCAGCTTCCTCGTTTGATCATAGATAAAGCGGGTTGTATCTGCGGCGCCTGGATTCGGGCCATCGACGAAGATCTTGTTTCCTACAGCGTCATACGTATTGGCAACGGTCCGAAGCACCGCACCCACACCCGTTTTCGTCGTCTCGCTCAACACGCGCAGGTTGGCATCATACTGATACTCAATCCTGATCTCGTCGGCGGTACCGAAACAATTGGCAGTTGCCTGGCAGCTCGACTTGGACGCCAGAACGCTTACCCCGTTTACCCGGGTGTAGCTAAAACGACTTTCCGGTCGAATCCCCGAAGGCGTGGCCGGTGAAAGAACCTTGGTTACCTGTCCGGTCGTGTCATCGTATTCGTAATTTGTAACGGCACCTCGAGGATCCGTCGCCGTCACAGGCTTATTGCACGTTGGCGCATAGACGCACGTGGCCGGAAACGTTTGACTATAAACAACGTCGGCCAGTGACCCAGGCACCTTCGCGATGTGGCGGGCCTCCGTGACATTCCCTCGAGAGTCGTACGTGTAAGTCCACGTGTCGCCTTCGGGGCTACGCTTGGAGGTCATCCGACCATAATTGTCGTACGTAAACCGCGTAACAGCACCATTCTCATCCGTGATGGACAATAGATGCCGGTGGGCCCAGCTGCTGACATAGACCCTATGATATCCGTTTGCGCCGGTTACCGTCGTTGTTCGAACGATATCGAATTTATTGGAATTTTGCTGATCCGTTACGGTCGCATCGACAAATGAATATTGATACGTAGCCGCACCGATAATCACAGTCTTCGGCTTATTGTACACCGGGTCAAAGGCGTTTCCGGTATCCTGAACATTCTCACCATTCTTACATATGACAACGGCTGGCGCGGTTTCCCCCGAATGAACAAGTGCACTATACCACGGCTCGCCTGAGTTATCGATATAGAGGTCGGGACAATAGTTTCGCGGGTTACGGATTGCATATTGTGTGAGGTGCCCCGCCGCATCGGCCACGGGCTCGACGCCATTATCGACCACATACGGATCGGCAGTCTCAATCGGAGAGCCAAAGAAGTTTACAGTTGGCCTCGCCGCGGTTGGCGTACACGTCATGCTATCGACGCAAGCATCGACAGCCGAATTGACCATGATGACCTTGCCGAGGCGGCCACCTCCCTGGGTCAAATTTTCATACCAGGTATTGGGATCCGGCTCGTTGGTACTATCGACCTGATATTTGTAGAATACTTTATATCCCGCCGAGTTTTCTACCGACGAAATCGGATATTCGTGCCCTTGCACCTGTCCGCAAGTCCAGGTTCCATTCACGTTGCGAAAGTAATATGGATTGCAGAATGCCCAATCCTTATAATGAAACGTAGTCGTGAACCCGTCCGGCCTGACGATGTCGCTTATCAGCCCAGCCGCTTGCCCAAAGGCAAGGGAGATCGCGGTGGCATGAATTGTCGTGCCGTCTCGCATTGTAAATGTGTACGACCGCGAGGTATTCGACGGACTCGCCACCTGCACCGATACACCATCTCCTCTCGCGGAGTAGTAGCTCGTCGGAAACGGGTTGGGATATGTATAAGGCTGGGTCGGTCGGAGGTCGGCCAAGTACCCATCAACCGACAAACTCATGGATCCGACCGCAGGAAGATTCAGATTGGTTTGGTAGCCTTCAAAGTTACTGCCAACAAGATCGAACCCCATTTGCGGAACTATATTCCCGCTATCCCCCGTCTTGAAAGCGAATCCATCTTCTGACGAGCCAATACTAGCCTGCTTCTCAGAATTAAGATGGGATCCGGTTATGACATCTATGCCGTTCGGATCTATATTGTAGTTCTCTTGGGGACTCGGGAAAGCCATTGAATCCTGGGCATGAGCAGATCGCGCTAAAAACAATAGCGCTGATAATAATAAAAAGAATTTTAGGAGGGTAAATTTGTATATTTTTCCGCCCTCGCTTCGATTTATCATTAGCATTGGCGCCCACCCCTTCAGGTATAATTTTGGTACAAAACCTCAAAAACGCGTGAGATATAGTCGATCACTACTCTAGTAAATCGACACGGCTCCGCTCGTTATTCGACTATCAGAGCCCCATACCCATGTCGCATATTTACCACTTACGGAGTAATCCGCCGAAGCTCTTGTTAAGAGGCCAACCCCCGGCACGTATATCGACGCCCACCCGGTATTACCCGGAGCAGTTACCCCGCCCATAGAAAACCAGATGAGGCCTGCGTCGTTTTTCAGCAGAACAACGGCATTACCGCCAAAACTGGCGTTACTTATGGAGCCAAGGCCTATCGCAGGAAAATATCCGGAAATATCCCGACAACTGTTATCATCACACAGCGTGTCGAAACCACTTGTCAACGTAGCGGACCACAGAGCGGGCGCTGGAGTGGGGGTGGGGGTGGGGGTGGGAGCTGGTGTCGGCGTTGGTGTCGGTGTCGGCGCTGAATTTGGTGTCCCGACCGAAACACACGCGGGCGTAGTTGACCCCACGGTATATTGCACTCTGTTTCCACTTGCATCGAAACATATCGCGGTCTGCGTATTATTATTTGGCCCGCCGCTGATACTCGACTTTACGAGTCTTCCAAGAACATCGTAGCTATAAGTGGTGTTCTCCTGAGCACTTGCAGCTGTCGCTATCATACCGGCTATAGCAGCAGACGATAGCAGCAAGCATCTGACACCACGCATGGAACCCCCTTTTAGCAAGTGCTAAGGTGGCTCATTCCGGCCGCAATGTTACATTAATATGAAAATTTAACATGGTCCCCGTCACAAAGGAACCAGAGCGAGGGGATTGAACCGGGAAATAATGGCCGAATTCGAGCGCTCACCTCTGGAGATCGTCAGGATATCCTTTTGAAAGGCGTTCGCATAACCATTAACATTACAAATTTTTAATCTTCATAATATTGTTGCATGCGCGATAACCTTGGCGCCGCTTGATTGGCGCCCGAACGCTTTCGAGCAACGGGCACCGAACCTCTGACCGGCTGGTCGAGGGTTCGCTTCGCCGGAAGGTGCGACTGCTCGACGATCCTGATGATCCCGAGCTTCTCGGATGCGGGATACCTCATGCGTCGTCGCGCTCATCCGCAATCATGCTTTTTTGAGCAACCGGTTTTCCAACGTCAGATCGGCGACGCACTCTTTCAGAGCACCAGCCCCACGGCGCAGATCCTTGACCTCATCGGCTGTGGCGGCGCCGGAAAACCACTTCCTGCCCGGCGACCTCGAGGCTCAGATCGAAGACTTCGTCGAGCACTACAACTGACGTGCTCCCCGAAGCTCCTCCACTCATAAGTAGAGCCGGGGTCGCCAGGATGCCTTGGCTGGTGGGGTTGCGCAACGCGCCCGGCAGCATCGGCGGGTGATCGCGACAGTCGCGAAGAGATTGAGAGGCGCGAGCAATCTGAGGAATGTCGGCTTTCGGGGAAGGCGATTGATGGATGGGATGACCGAGATTGGGACGCATAGCTGCCGACCGCACCGGTGTAGGGAGATGGCGACCAATGTGGCCACGGACTCACGAAATTATCGCAGCTGGGCTGCGAGATAATATCTGACGGCCTTGTCTGCCTGCGTGCTGGTGATTGTCGCCCGCTTGGTCACTGGCTTCAGCGAAGCAACCATTAGGAATCTCCGATTCGGCAATGCCCGCGGGGAAGCGGCGGCTTGCACCGAGCTGGTTTCGATCCCGCGAAGAGTACTCGTTGCCATGCCCATGAGGTACCGCTCCTCAGCCTCGGTCGCAACGCTGATCCATTGGGATCGAGTATCGCGGTCGCCCGAAGTTAACCCGCATTTCTCTGATTCCAGATCTTGCGGGTTAATCGAGTTCATCGCTTCTGAATGCGCTGCTTCGCTGCGGCGGCCTGCGCCATGACATATGCGGCAGGGAAAAACTCAGAAGTCGTGACCGTAACCGGCTGAACGTCAAAAGCCTCCCCTGGATTCTCCACATTGTCCACCACGTACGCTTTCAGCGCCCAGACGCTGGCCCGAACCTCCGTGGCGACGATCGCGATGCTGCCGAAGTACATGCGCATCGCTCAGACTGCCACGCCTGAGGCCGCCCGGCCGAGCAGGCGGATCACACGCTCCATACCGTCCTTGGTCTTCGCAACCTCGACCGGCGCCACGAGATCCAACATCATGTGCGGTTCCGTGAGCCAGCGTTGCGCCTTCGCAGCGTCCTTGAAATGCTCGAGCGCTAGACGCTCGATCCCGGCCAGCCGCTCTGCCTGTTCGACTTCATCGCTCATGGACGTGCCTCCGTAGCCGAAGCGGCCTGCCGCTGGCGATCCCGGGCCAGAACCATTGCTATCGTCTCCAGGGTGCCCTCGCGTTTCCAGAGATGATAGCGGCTGTAGCATGCGCCAGCGTCGCCATAACGGCCGGGCATGTCTTTCCACCGCCGGCCCGTTGCCGAAACCCAGATCGCTCCGTTCACCACGGACCTGTCGCATACGCCTCTTCGGCTCCGCCGGCGCCGCGGCACCCAGGGACGGACCAAATCCCATTCTCGATCGGTAAGATCCGCGGCACCTTTATGGACATCGTCCATCGTCAGCCGGAGCAGCTCGCGCCGAACCAATCCGAGCGGTGTCTTCCGGCGAAGCCATTTCTCAGCGAGCTGCCGATCGGCAAATCCATCCGTCCTGGGCTGCATGCCGTGCGCGCCCAGCCACCGCTCCGCGCGGCGTTCCTTAGATCCCAGCCGCGCATTGATCTCGGCGATGCTGATGAGCTGCTGCGCGCTGCGGGCGACGCTCCGCGTCGTTATGGTATCCTCCCCTCCCGAAGGGTGAGGCTCCAGATAGCCCTGATTGGCAAGCCGCCGGACGGCCGCGGAATCGCAGTTTAGAATCTCCGCCGCGGTTACGACCGAGATGGGCTCTTCCCCTTCACCAGCCGAGAACGCGCTGCGAAAATCTTCCAGGCTGTCCGCTACCATTGGAGGCACGTGCAGCGCGGTCATATCCGAGCCGCCATCGGCCTCGGCTGGAACCTTCAAGGCCGCACGCCTGTCGAAAAGCCAGATGAAGAAGCTGCCATAGGGCTTGGGCCGACCGCCGATCGCGGTGAAGACCTTGGCCAAGGGTATCCAATCGGTGTCCCCGCCGCTGAGCGGAAAGACATGGGCCCGCAGCCGCTCGAGAAAGCGCTCAACGTGGGAGCGCTTGAACATCGGGCGGTCGAAGAGGATTTCGATTGCCGGCGTTCGTAGCGGCTCGACCAGTCCGGCTTCCACCAACTGCCCGATCGCATGCGTGGAGAGGCCGCAGGCCTGGGCGAGCTCGGCCTCGGACATCCGATCTTCGAGCTCCCTGCGCACCGCGTCGCACGATCGCTGGGTGACGAGGTCCAGCCGAGATCGGCCACGCGTGACGGTCTCCGTCTCCAAAATGCCTGCACGCCGCAACTTGGTGACATAGGCGGGAGCAATGCCGAGATAGTCAGCAGCCTCCCGAACGCCCAGGCTGCGAAGCCGTCGGCGCGCGGCAGCGATTTCCGCCCTTGCTCCCAGTGCGCAGTCTCGTTCACGCACCAGGTCGTCCATCAGCAACGCGCGCACCTCCGGCAATGTCGCCTCCGATTGGGCGTAACGACGTAGGTGCGTAGAGAGTGACTGACGGCTCGCATCGCCCGTCCGAGCATCGGTATCGAGCATCGCGAGGATGGAGCGAGGCCATCCCAGCACTATTGCTGTTGCGCGGGCGATTCCTTCCAGCGGACGCGCGCCGTCGGAATCGGCGAAAACATCCAGAACGCTCGCCAGCCCCAGCACGAGATCGAAGATGGAGCCCGGATCCATTGCCTGGAGTGCCTCGGGAAGCTTTTCCCTGGCGGCCACGCGGCGATCCGGGAGCGGGTGCACCAGGTCAGTCCACAAACGGAGATGCGCCCGCAAGTCCTGCGGGACCGGCATCGTCTCGAAATCGCGCTGATCGCTCTCGCAGTGAGGACAGCGCGACACATGATCCAGCTTCTGCCAGGAAAGGGGTTTGCCGCACTCCGGGCTGAGACACTGGTCCGTGAGCATCGTCCAGCTATCGGCGCAGAAGGCGATTGGCTCGACCAGCGACAGCGCGCGAATGTGATTGCTTGCCCGCATCGTCGCCGGGGAGAGCCGACGCTTCCTCGCGATTAGATGGCCCCGGCGCAGCAGCGCACCATTGAAGCTGACCAGCGGAATGCGCCCCTCAGCCTTCACGTTGCGGTAGCTGGCACCAAGCAGGTCAGCGGGCCGCTGCCCCAGGAGATGGGCCAGCCGCTCCCCTTCAAGCGATGTCAGGAATGCCGACCGCTTCAAAGAGGTCGGGCAGCCGGCCAGTTCGAGCAGCGCACCAGGATGCGCGGAATAGCGATCGGCACATTCGCTGAGATAGCCGGGGAGCGCCTCGTCGGCGAACGGCGCGCGGAACCGCATCGGAAGAGCGCTGATCATGCCGCCTCCCTCCAGCGATACAAAGGGTTGGACGGAGCAAACCCCTGCGGGATCGCCCAAGTATCGATTGCGTCGGAGATGTCCTGGGCGGAAATCTTCCTGGCATTGCGCTTCAAAGCGATCCGGAGTGCTTCCCGGACGATATTGCAGGCAGTGCCAATAACACCGCCGCTAGCAGCGCACAGGGCCGACGGAATTTGCCCCGAACCCAGATTGGCCTTCGTAAATACAAGCCGCTCATCGACCATCCTCTGATCGAGGTGATCAAAGAAGATCGATGCGTAGCTGGTATCAGCCGTGCTGCTATAATCGAGCGGAGGCAGCTCGACCGGCGGCAACAGGCGGTTGCGGAGCTGTGGATTGGATCGGAACAGCGACGTCGCGCTCAGGTCGCCACCAAAAGCGATCGGCGCTACGCCTTCGTTCAGAAGACGCTTCATCGCCTCCGTCACACGCCAGGCGACACGCGCCGTATCGTGGGAGATTAGGTGCTGCACCTCATCGAACAGAAACAGCTCGATCCCCCGGTCCAGGCTGATGTCGCACGCACGTTTGAACCGCTGCGCTTCCGATGGGACGCGGGCGGTGTCGCCTAATGTCGTGAGCAGCTGATCGAGCATCTGGTTTGGTGTCGTCGCCGATGCCAGCTCCATATAGAAAACGGGGATGGTGTCGGCCCGCGCCTCGGCATTGGCCTTGTCGGCATAGGATTTGAGGATCGTCGATTTGCCGGTGACGTGCGCCCCTGATTGTTACCACTCAGAGGTAGAGTCCGGCTCCTTCATGATGGTTGGTTGATGGGATGGC
>JAWWML010015274.1:0-23492 GCA_035047165.1 Ormyrus rosae | reverse complement strand
TTACTATACCCAAACTTGGGGGGTTGACGAGCGGAGCGAGCAGGGGGGGTACCCCCCCTAGTATATATATATATATAATACAGCAGCCACGGCGCGTGAGCCGTGTGATCCTTATGTAAAGTCCGTTCGCCGCGTACACGTGAATTTCTTCGCCGGCGTTCATAGCTCATAGTTACGAAAGCCTCCCCGAAAGGGGGGAAAGGAAGGGAGCCTCCTCTCTCGCGACGCCTTCTTTTCTCGCGCGTGTAATCAACCCCGGACACGTGAGTCCGGCGCCTGTTACGTATATATTTATCGGGTGTATTCAGCGACGGGGGTAAGGGGTACTAAAAATATTTCTTTTTATCGCGGTCGAGCCCGAGAGCATTTATAGCGCGAGATTGTTTGTTTGCGCGGAGTTGTTACGTCGCTTCGATGCGCGAGATAGTAATTAGTTTGATTTTCAAGGCTGCGCTGCGGCTTGTTATTGATTTGAAGTATTCGCTGGAATAACGAGATTGCGGTAACGGTGGTGCCTAAGGAAAATTGTTTTGATTTAAAAACATGAAATTCATCTAAATTATTTGATATATAAAGATAATAAATTTACTCTGCAACTTACAACTTAACTTTTTATATTCAAATCTAAACGTGGCTTTATACTTCTGTAAATAAGGTATTTAACGATAATTCACTGAGGCTGAAATTGCTACGAGTACACGCATCGCATCCTTAGATGAAGTGTTACGCAGCAATTTACTCCCAATGACATGTAATTAGTCGTAAAAAACTTTTAGAAAATTATGTTATCGTTTTGGAATTCAGGATTGGTTAACGCTTACATCTGAGGATAATTTGAATAGCGGACTGTCATCAACTAATGACGCTATGTGGTCACGATGACTTTCATAAATCATATGCATAACGGGTTCTAGGCTGGAGGTACAAAATAATTCTAACAGTAAAACAAAAACTGGGTGTCGCCTCTGTTCCAAGCTTGTTTTTCCAAAAAAAAAAAGAAGATTTCTAAATCTTTCTCTAATTGTTATCATTGCGCAGGACAGTCTAGTGATTAATCTATTGAAATCCGTTATTTTAATAGCTTTTAATTGGTCAGATAAAATTGTTCAATGTGATGCAAATAAATAAATAAGTGTTACAAGCAATCGTTATGAAGACTAGAGATTTCGTCGATAAATTAATCTACGATTATAGATGTTATATTTGCCCTATAATTTGCTAAAATTTCCGTGACATAATGTTATACACCAAACTCTTATAAAAATAGACAATGAGGAAAATATTGAATGTTTATTATAAGTTATTAAGTTACTGTACCCATTAGAGCTTTTATAAATATCTTAACTTCCAAAAGGATAGCGCCAACCAGTCAATCTGCCCTTCTAAACCACAAGACAGCCCTCAAAAACAAATCCAAAGTCCAGCCCGCGTGCGGATACCCGCGACCATAACTCAAATCGCAACACCAACCTCGCAAACAATCCGATCTTTCAGCCTCCACGCGCTCGCAATAACAATTAACCATCCGGGGATTAATCGTGCAACAGCCTGTCCTGCTCTGAAACGCACGACGCACAGCAGAAAACCGGCCGCTCGCAACACAATGGCCGGAATTTCCGCGAGGGCATAGCTCGCCGATGCTTTCCGCGGCTCCGATTTCATATATAGGTGTCGGGCGGCGGCAAAAAATGGAGACGACAATAAGTTGTTAACCCGAGAGGTAATAAAAGGTGGCTGGAACGAGTGATTGGAAGGAGAGGTCGATATAGGCCGCGAATGGATTGAATGGGATTTTTTGTGGTGGGAATAGCTAATTCATAAGGTTGTCGTTTTGCTTTGTGCAGCTTTTATTCTTGTTTTTTTTTCTGTTTAATTATTTAGCGTCGTATTAAAGTACGGCGGTCGATGGCATGCCATGGTTTTTGTGCATTTTCATTTTTGTAAAGTGACTTGAATACATAATTTTTGTGAAATGACTTGGAAAATTTTGTTGCGCTCGAATCCGCGCCCTCGAGCAGCATTGTCTTGAGATGCCAAGTCCAACATTATCATCTGAGCCAACGATCGATTTTATTAATTATTTTCGATGTTTTTTGCATTGAAATGATTACTTTTTTTCATGAAGTTTTGAAGAATTTATACTGCTGCCATCAATAATTAAATTTGTATGAATGCATGTATTTCCTCAAATTTTAATTCGTTTGACCTTAATAATTGTATCTTTCATTAATAACCTTAATAAAATTTATTAAAAGGTAAAGTTTGATTTCATTTTTCGAACAGAAATTGGCCAATTCCACTAGACAGGTGGCCAAATATTTGCCAAATCTCTGCTTAGCTACCATGTCTAAATGTAACGTTAAGTAATTTTACCACAGTTTTCTGGTTTGAGTATAAAATGTCCATGCATTGATATGGAATATGAACATGAATCTGAAACGCTTATTATACATTTTTAGGTACCGAAACTTTGGTACCCGTTTACTGCTGCTTTTTAACCCTGACTCACACATTGTTTTATGTAATTGTAAATCTCAAATTAAAAGATGGAAGCTTCAATAGGGTTAAAAACTTTAATAATTCAAGTTCAGGTAAATTGGGCAATATTTGGCCAAATTCTAGTTTATAATTTAATCTAAAAAAATTTATATTAAATTTGACGATTTACGGTCTATTTTTTTGCCATTTTTCAGGATTACATTTTTCTAACACTAGTTCTGCGCATACACTACTTTGAACACCATATAAAATGCTCTTATTTCTACTACGGAATAACATACATACAATAGCTTACATTGCGTTTTTTTAAACATCGTTCTTCTAACTGCACATCTCGCTCAATAAAACTGTAAATCCCGTCTGGTAAATTTACCATACAACAGAACCAACCCAGAAGCACCACCTTCGTGCACATACATCCGTCGCTCAAAATCCGCGTCGCCTCGTCGACTCGCATCTCCTCCCATATCCGCGGCGACGTCGCGCACGAATATCCCGTTGCTCGGCGCACCAGATTCCCGGCAGCCATGTCGGCGGCTTACGTCACCCCGGTGGCTGGTCCAAGCAACGGTACCCCCCGTCGCCGTCGTCGTCGTCGTCGTCGCGCGGCTTTTTCGGTTTGCGTAACCCGCGGAGGAGTCCGCTTAACGGTCAGCGACGCCTCCTACGAATGGGGGGCAGCTCTCGCGTTGCGTAAGCTGGGAAGTGGGTCGCGGATAAGCGAATGTCGGTCGCCGACGGATAACAGGACTCGCGGATTATGCAACGGGTGAGCATTGCTTTTGGCGGGTTTACTGGGTTTTTGGGTAAAGGCTCGTTTGCGGCTTGTTTATGGTTTGGGCAGAGTTCGGTTTTAAATTAATGCCTTGTCTAAAATAGACTCCACTTGACACGTTATACAAAACATTACATTTTACGTTGAACTTTATAGTATATCTGTAAAAATTTTAAATTAGTATATTGGGCAATTCGTTTGTGATAATTTCGTTTGTAGTCTAGACCGTTAGATTGCCCAATAAATGAATTGCTTTCAATAATTTGCGACCGAGCGTTCGACATTTTTTCCATCTTCTCAAAATTTCCGGCAATTAATATCCCAGACGAATTATCGATGGGCCGCAATTTCATTGCAGGGACTACTGTTTATACATCGTGGTTAATATACCCGGATTATTCGCACGTATCCTTAAATAGTCGGCGGAGTTACTTCACGCCGCGGCGCGGCGCTTGCGAAAGAAGAATGTAGCTCGGTTGTTTTGAGGTTTCGCACAGAGCTGCAGCCTTAACGGCGGCTCGAAAACGGCGCGATGCAAGAAACGATTAAAATGCTTTTCAATGGATTATTCTTTATTGCGGGCTTGCGCAAGATAACGCTTTGATAAAACTTGCAGATATATTTAGCGCGATAGAGCGCCTAGTTCTGTAATATATTTATAAAATAGCGTACACGAAGTTTGCTTGGAAAATGTAGACTGGGCAATTATTGGTAATTGTCGAAAATTCCTTGGAAATTTTTTAGTCGGCACGAGCTAGTTTAGGTTTCGCCTTGACAATAATTTTCGAAGGAACTTTCAAAATGCGTAAGTGCAGTTAAAATATACATTGCAGCTGAAAAAATTTTCATTCAAATCATCGTTTGCAAAGTGACAACTATTACAAAACAATGACAAAGTAATCGCTCTAACGGTTTCGCAAAAAACTCGCCGCAAATCAATAAACACATAACTGTCCTTTCCCAGCGAAACCCGCAGCGCCGCAACTCCGCACTCCGATTCGCCGATTATCCCTCCCCGCTCGAAAATCAATATATTTACAAACTTTCCGGCTCGTAAATCGAGCCCGTCGCACTTCGCGTTCGCCGATTCGCGCTGATGTAAGTCGGCGGCGGCGGCGGCGATAGCCCAGAAAACTTGTCCGCTCCTTCGAAAGTAGGTTTCTGGAGCAGCGGCGGCGGCGGCGGCGGCGCCGCTTCGATTCTTACGCGGCGGCCGATCCGGAATAGAAGTCGGTATTATGCACGCGGCCCGATAAAGGCGAGCGATTCGCAAGGGCGAAATTGAAACTGGGCCAAGCGCGAACGGCGAGGGTCGAGGATGCGAGAGAGAGAGAGAGCTGAGACTTTGAGGCTGCACCGCTCGAATTGGCCCGCGAGATTGCGCGCGGGTGGCAATAATTGTTGTTACGAAGCAGGTTATTGCGATATTGCGAGAGGTGCGGCGTAACAGAAGGGTGAACGATTTCAGCCGGCGGGGGTTTGGTTGAGGTTGCTTTTGGCAATTTGATTATAGGTATAATTTTTATAACATTAGGTAAGTGTTTTTAGTTTGTAATTATTTGACCATCAATGTAATTTTTTTTTTAATCTTAAATGTACCATTAAAATACACTTAGTCGAAATTTGATAAATAATTATTACACGAATACATTAAAAAAATCTCAACGTAATGATTAAAGAATCAATTTGCAAATCATAATATCGGCAAAGTATAATAGTTGCATTGCGGTTTAAATAAACCATTTAATTCGAAACGATATTGTCCTTATAATGGTTGCTTCATCAGTCTATGTACATTTATAACTCAGCGCAGAGACGCGAATAACTGATTTATTATAACTTTATACCACTCCACCTCAAAATCACTACTTTGACATGATATTTCGGCTCCCGTGATAATAAAACAAAGCTCGATTCTAGTTTGCAAGTTGATTTTTAACTCGTTCGACTTTTGCGAGGTAAATAAACTAACGCGCGCTCGTGTCGAAATATACGACTCGTTAAGGTACGTGAAATTTGTCGGTTAAATTGCAGGCTGTCGAATATCATAGTTAATAACGATGCTAATTTTCGACGTATTCCAATGTGACTGACAAGTAATTGGAATCACGGCGAAGATGTGCATTAAAATCTAGGCATTTAATTTAAATTCGTAATTTTATTCAAAAGCAAAAAATTTAATACCGTACCGTAATTGATACCGTATTAAAGCGGTATTTCTAAATAAAAATTCTTATTTTAATTTATGCAATTATGTTTCTATTGCAAATAGTTATATTAAAATTTTATGACAAATTTCTGTTAAACATACGTAATCCTTATATAAATGTCGAAGCAGTACGAAACTGTCATTTTCTCAAGTACAGGTACTAAATTTTGATTATTAAGCTCATTCAGTAACAAACAATACATTTACTTCGTTAGCAGATATAAATTGCAATATTTATCTTCCTAAAAGAACGTTTGTACAAACTGAGTCGACTTAACAAACCTGAAAAACTACATCAGCAATTACGCTTTTAAAATCCCAAAAATTCATTTTAATACCCTCCAACCTCTCCGCTCTCTTTCCACCCCGAAGAAGCGGCAAGAACTCTTGAAGACGTATCCCCGGTCGTTAGCTCTGCCGGTGGCTCGAGTGCAAATGCAATCCAAGGCGCTCGCTTAGCTCCCCTCCTGAGCGTGGATGCACGTGGTTGCGGCCGGGTTACGTCACGTCGCGCGCACGTTGCCGACACTCTAGTAGTAGAGCTCGTAGTCATAGTACCAGTAGTGGCAATTACGTAACGGAGCAGGGACGTGGGTAGAAGCTCAAGAGCCACTGGGGAAGCTGCCTTTGATCTGAAGAGCGGATGCTGAGATGCGCCACTCGCTGCTTAGGCGGGTATATGGTGATTGATTTTTGGGGGAAGGCGGGTGGAGGCTTCTTCTTGATTAAGTGCTTTGAATGGGACGAATTTTCGGATAAAAATTGTCGTTGAGAGATTTATTTGATTTTTACTTTTAAACAGAGTGTATTTTTGAGGAAGATTTTTGTAACTTTTCCTTGTATTTTTGATAAGACAGATTTTTGCTTGATCCGATGGTAAGTAATGAAGAAAAACAGTTGCTCATATATCTTGCATATAACGACGTTTCGTTGGCGCGATTAGCCAACCTCATTAACACGTAATAATTACATGTTACGGCGTCAATAACGTTTCGTTGGAGGTTAGCGTATCTATGAGGTCTCGAATTAAATCATAATTTTATTCTTAGTGGTAAGCGTCGTTTAGGTGTAGGAAACTGGCAAATTAAGGAATTCTTGCTTAGCCAATCCGATCTTGTACGAGATAATCAATTTTCGATCTAAAAGTCGCAAATGCTTTCATATACTTAAATTAATTTATAATGTTTTTTTAAATGGATTCAAAGGATATGTGCAATTAATCAATCAAGATTTAAACGTTAATAAACAAGTTGCACTGCTTCTTAATATTATAGTTACAATCGTAAGTAAATTAGTTTTTTGATGTCCTTTCTTGTTTGTTAGACTTTAAAAAGTCAGATTACCAATTAAAAGAAAAAAAAAAGGATTTAACTTCTACGAATTTCATTTGTTTACAACAATTTCACAATAACTTGCCAAACAGATTACTTAACGCCTGTTACGCAATCGGAGCTTATTTTTAGATTTCTTGAATAGGGAGACTGTAAGTATTTTTAATTTGTCTACAATTAAATCGGCCAGTTGTAACAGAAATGCAAAAATAGCACATTTTAATCAAACATTACGCTAAGAGCATATTTTATGTATACAATATAGTTAGGAAAGCGTCTATTAAAGCGTGCGTCTATAAATAATGTCAGTATCAGCCGCAAATATAGACGTTAATGCCTATATTAATTTGCAGAAGCATCTCGCGACACTCGGATGCCAATTATGTGTTTGAATTAAATATTTATTTTAGGAACCAATGACTAAGCAACGTGATCGGAAATAGAGTTACTCTTTAGTTTGAATACTAGACCTAAAGTTGTATCAATTGAAATTATTAATTGTATTTGCTGCTCTTCGACCGCCGATGTTCTGTTTATTTCAGCTCCCTCGGATAAATCAACAGCCCTTTTTAACTTTCGAGCTTTAATTTTTTATAGCCGTTTGCATTAAATGTTCTTCTATCTTTAAAAAAAAGCACAAGCCTTGTGAAATCGAATTGATAAGCGATATTAAAATTTTACGCCAACTTGTATTTTTCCCAATTTTTAAGAATAAAATCTATCGAAGGCCCCTGCCGTTGATTCAACTGATTGGACTCTTCGCGCTTCCATTGCCGCGGCAGCCTCGCGATCGCAAAAAGCAGTTACTGATTTTTATTCCATCCGGCAAGGTCTAACCGATGTTATCAATCCGCGGCTAGACGACTTTGTTTACCTGCAGCCTCGCTCGCGTATTTCCGAGCTCGTAAACGACTTCCGAGGATGATAAACAAATGGACTCCGGGCTAAGTCCGAATAACCGGGTCGGCGGGGCTCGTTAAATTTTCTGCACGGAAGGTCGGCCCGCCGCTTGTATTTTCAAGGAAGCCATCTGCGTCACGTCGGGAGCTTCGACGGGGAAACTGAGGTTGTTGGATGCAGCGAGCAAATTTTCCGCCCGGGATTCCCCGAAAAAACGAGTTGCGCCGGCTGAGGTTGCAGAGAGGCAGAACCTGTTTTTTTTCGAGGGAAGGAACCATCGATTTGACTGTTGAATAATTGATCGCAAGCGACTTTTAAGAGAAAGATAAACGATTTAATTGTCGGGTTTGAAGCTGTTTTGATAGTGAGCATTGAATTTGTCAGTGATTGTTCAATATTTCAAAAAGCGTTCGCTAAATTTAGCTCACAATAAATTTGATGTGTTCGCAAATGCAACAAGATCAAAATAGTTTCTTGTCATTGAATCGGTTTATCTTCATAGAAGGTCCGTTAGAATGTTCATTCTACAGAATTTAGCAAGACAAACAGTTGCGAAATATTTCAGCATGATTCTTCAATTTGTCAGCAGATATTTAAAACGTACATACCAAAGATTGAGCTTCGATAATTTATATCAGACTTTTACTACTAGATTTAAAACTTCGCAGTTGCCAATAACTAATATTAGAAAGAAATATTTTCGTGTTAAATTATCAGTTTTCGACAATAAACTATTTATAAACAAGCTTTTGACTGTATCGATCAGTTTCCGTCTTGCAATCAGTATGATATTCCTTTTGATACATCGTAAAGAAAATGTTTTTAAGTTAAGAATCATTTGAACAATTTGAATATGCAGGAATTAAAATATGCAAGCATAATAGGGTAAGGATGATTTTTTTTCAATGTTATGACTATCTCTTGATAATAAGTTTTGTCAAAACTTTCCTGCTTTGCATACCCGAGGCTGAAAAATATTTGCAACGTAAGAATGCAAATATTGCAAAATTTATGTAATTCATAAAATACTCGCAACAATTTTCATTTCTTTTTTTTTTTTTTTTTTTTTTTTACCGATTTATCTTTGATACGCGAATAAACCATAATTCTGCTTGTAAGGGGCAACGAACTTGTTGTCAAAATGTCGCACATAATTATCAAAAGAAATTGTACTCACTATCCATCGATAACTCTATCCAAATATAAAAAAACTAAGTGATAGAAGCAATGCACAATACAAACTTTTCAATTTTCTTTCTAAATGCTTAAAAATATGATATTATTGCGCTTTACGCAGTGATTAGTAGTGCAGAAAATGCAGGCTTCTTAAAGAAGATTAATGTGCAGAACAATTGCTCGTATTATTCATTATTCAAACAAGGAAAAGTCTGAAATTTCCACTATTACGCACCGCAACAAAAATGAAGTCATGTCGAAAACCTCATAATACCGTGGATTTCACAAGGAAAATATGAAATTGCACGGCACTGATGTAATGATCAAGATGATGTATCGGAAAGTGGGTAAAAAAGGAACGAGTCATACTTTTCATCATAGCTCATCTGCGTGTGGAAAAACATCCGTTGCGTCGATGTTGGATAGATCAGGTATACGAGTATACAGATTTAGAACGCGATTGTCAATGCTGCACGATGACAACAATACGGCGATCGATTAAACGGTTATTTCGTATTGATTGATTTTGAAAATATGATAATAACGGGCGGTGCTGAATGTTTACACGGCAATCGTAACGGTATGCTTATTGAAATTTCTTCCTGTAGTATTATTTAAAGTTCGTGTGAATATTAAATGAAAAATATTTCATTTCAATACAGGATTTTTTTAAGGACGCCAAATTTTAATTGTGGTTTCTTATATTTACTAATTAAAACAAATTGTAGTTTTTACTACCCAGCCAATTTGAAGAATAAAAACCAAATCTCTCCAAAAGAAAATCCACCCATCATTTTTCACCTTTCAAAACAACGTCTTTCATCGCTCCAAATCCCGCTTGCATTTCGAAGCACCAAACGAAGCACCGAGATCCACCTTTGTCCGCCGTCCGAGAGACTCGAGCAAATAACAAAAAGAATCCTCCAAAAAAGGCTGAGTGGACTCACCGGTCATATCAGTTGAGTTAGGTCAGGCCAACGGATTTAGCGCATTACATCATCGAAATTGCGCGTATCTTGGCGAACGTCGCTCGGACGAGGGGAAAAAAAAACAACGGCTCCGCTGCAAGGAGCGTTTGGCCGGTACCAAAACACTGGCAGATCCGGTCGCCGAGACTTGATTTATCCTTGAAACGGGATTTCGCGGAATTTCGAGTTCTTTTTTTTTTTTTGAATGATTTAAAAAGGTTTATTAGCGATTTGTTTTATGTTGCAACGATTGTTGACGACTAATTATTGCGAAATTAAAAAAACTGACTGCTGGTAATGGAATGTAAAAATATACTAATAAATTTTTGAATCGACTTCTTCGTCGTTAACCGAACTTTAACCTGCTTTTTTTGTTAAGTGATATATACATTTTTTTGTTTTTGTTTTTACAGAACGACGCTTGGCAAAGATATTGAAAGAAATGTCAAAGTCTTCATTTCGCTAATTTCTTTCTGAAATAAATAACCTCAAAATATGACCAGATAACGCAAATAATTAGAAAAAGAACGAAGATTTTATTAAAGCTGCATTTCGGCGGTCGAACAAACCCGCGTATACCTCAACATTATTAGTGTATTAATATATCGTGACTGTTTTTATCTGATTATTCATGAAAGACACAAAAAGATGGCCTTGCAACCGCTAACTTTGAGGCGTCCATGCGGACGGGCAAAAAACGTTGTAATGCGCGCTTTCAAAACGAAAACAGGATGATGGTTAATGGAATCGTTCTTCGTAAAATATGCGGAGAGCTCCCCGACGATATACCCGCGCGAGCCTGCCTTCGGCGTACTCAATTAAATAATTGATATATAGCGCGATTATCTTAAGTTGAATTAAGTTTACGGCTTTTCGTCGTGCCGCCTTATTTGTTGCCGCGGTAAAATAAATAAAACTTATTCGCCTTCTCGAATGTTTAATTCATTGCTCGGCTTGAAAACATTTTTTTCCTCGCGTTGATTTTATTGTTTTTGTAATCTAACCTTACCATTATCTGAAGTTCAAATCCTGTTTACTCGATCGGCTTCATCGTCGACGGGGTCTTTCCCTTAATTTTCAAATTACATATAATTCCCGCTGATTTTTGCCCTTATTTCAATCGAGTACCCAAAAAACCAACGGTACAAGTCTCCGTGCCCAAAGTGAATTTTTTCCCCGCACGACCGCAGCCAGATTAAATCTTCAATGTCATCTGGTCGTTACTTATCGGAGCGCGGGTAAATAAATTGCAGCTCGTCGTCTGAAAAAGCTGATGGTCCCCCTCCGCTCGCCGAACGCAACGACCGCGAAAAGCACGTCGATCCGCGCCGATCGAATTACGCAAAATTGATAAAGATATATTGCAAGATCAGATCGCCGGGCGCCGGCGCATTTCGGCGCGGCGGCCTCGTATCTCACAATCGCTCCGGATCGGCGGGCTTACGTTTCGCTTTAAAATTCGTCGTACAACTCGAGACAATGACTTTGCGATTACGGGGGCTCGGTGTTTGTGCGCGCGCGCGCTCGCCCTCGCGGCCGTAATACGTACAAAGGAATAATACATGACACGTAAAGCGACTGAACATTGTGCGTAGTCGCGCATATAAATCGGCCGTTTGCGTCCCGTGCGCGCCGAGTTAATTAGGATCTCTTTTGGAGATGGCCGATTGTGTTTTTTTGACGATGCAGAAATAGATTTTCTGGGAAGCGTATCGTTCGGCTTCGCGATGACGTTACTTGTAATTTCTTAGGAATTCGAATGATGTAAATGCGGTTTTTATGCGGCTGAAAATAAATGCCGATGCTTCCTATTATAGGGAAATGTTGGTTTTGAGTATCGATAAACTAGTAGATTCGATACGTACAATATAAATTTACACCGAACTGTATTTTGATATATAATCTAATTTATTCGTGTGCAAGATTTTCTAAATCTTTTTCTCTTTACCATTGAGTAAGGAGCAATAAATCCCTGAAAATTGTTAATAACACCTTTAGTCCATTAACCTGGGAATTTTTCCGACGCGAAATTTTTAAGCGTTCATTACAATAACCTCAATGTTGCAAAATTTAAAGTTGTTGCACTATTGTTCTGTCGGTATGATACAACATCGTGACTTCATAATTCATACTTTTACCCGATTTTGCAGACAATGTTTTCATATTTAAGTACTCATTATCTTACTAACATATCTAATTACTGCATTTATCGCATATTAATATAAGATTCTGATGTCTTCATTTATTTTTTAATAAGTAATATATGCTATCTTGTAAAATAACGGTGTCTTAATAAAATTTTTATTTGATTTTTAAAATAAGCGAGTCGAGCTGAAAATATTCGGTTCTTCGCTAATATCTCTTTTAAAAAAACTATATGTCCTTTTAAAATATGAAATAAAAGTCGCTTCTTCCTGATAAATTAACTTCTCAAATTGCTTACTTCCCCTCCATTAATTTATGCCACCAATCCAACGCAACCGAAACTTCCCTTTCCCGCTGCTCTCCCAAAAGGTCAAAAACAACGGGAAGCAGCCCGAATTTCAACAGCAGCAGCAGCGGCTGCGGCACTCGCGAAGCAGCAAAGCGCTAGAAATTCAGCGAAAAACCCGCGGCATAAATCTCCGCGGGCGGCGAGATCGGCAAAAGCAAACAAGCGGCAGGCCGTTCACAATGATATTAGCCCCCCCTCCCCCCGGGTGTTCGGTTCGGTGAACGGGAACTAGATGTGCAGTTACTATCGCAACGCGCGCGGCGGCGCGCCTTACGTAACCGCTTTCGTGCGGTACTTCGTAAGTCATTATTTATTACTGCATAGTTAATAATTACCTCGGCGAGCGCATATAACGCGGCTAAAAGCGCGGCCGCGGCGCGCGCGTGTGCGCCTCGCACTCGGCGGCGGCGGTGGCGGCGAATTTGTCGATAAAGCATATTATATCCGCGCCGCACCGCCGGGGAAATTCGTGCGCTTTTTATCGGTCGCAGGCACCGCGGGAGAGGTTGCCCAAGGTGTAACGAGCCGTTTATTTTTGGCCTTCGCAGATAGGTTGTTGCTGCTGGTGCTGCTGCTGCCTGGGCGGAGCGGTAAATGAAAAATTAGGCTGCGAGTTATCGCCGGTTTAATGGGGTGGCTGAAATTGCCGAGAGTGCTGGGGTTTTACGAGGGTTTCGGTGATGTAATTTTCTGTTGGAGGTCTCTGTTTAGCGTTATTTATTTACGGCGAATTGCTTCGATGTTTATGGTGCTCTTGGAGTGTGGAGAATTTAGTTTAATGATATCGGCGATTGCACGTATCGAAATGTAGAGGCAGAGATCGGCGACATCCATAATTTTCAATTAATGCTTGAAATTACCCGAATCTGGCACAGGATAAAACGAAATCTAATTATAAGACTAATAATAATATACAATATATGTTGTATTATAAGATACAATTAATGATAATTTATTTTAAAAGTTGAAGCAAGAACAGATTCACGTTCGACCGAATAAAGTTATTCATTCAATTTCAACGTAATTTCTGTTTATATGCATTTTTAATTGCTTATTGCACGAGAAGTAACACTTGTTTTCAAAATGATAAACGATATCCTCGCGGCAGCCTGCAATTACGATGCGTTAAAAACCACGCATATAATTCCCTGCTATTTCGCTTATTCGGGGACGGAAATTAAATTCAGCATTGGCGGTGCGCGCCGCTAAAAAAGCGCGCAATGTCGCTAAGTGCAAAGGCAAGTTCGCGAGCAACAATGGCGCGGTCAGTACATAGGTGCAGGTATCCGCGTAAGTCGAGCTGCGAAGGTGCCTTTAAAAAAAAAATGTGTACGGAATGCGAAAAACAATGAAGCGATCCCGCTATCGGGGCCTGGAATTAAGCATAAATATAAAGGCAGATATCTCCGATAAATCGCGTATATGTGTAGCCGCGCGCCTGCATAGATAAACAATGCACATCTACTCGGCGGGCGAACGAAAAAACAGGCCGTAATCGCGCTGCGAAATTTTCGATAAGAGAGTAATAACCGTCTCGGCGGGTCATCGCACCCTATATGCATTTTTAGCTCCTCCCCCTTCTCCTATACGCTCGCCGCTCGGAAATCACCGAATATTGCGCACTTGCCTTTTATCTGTTATTTGCATTGCACGTAGTCGTCGTCGTCGTCGTCGTCTCGCTCGGCGCGGCGGTATATCGCGGCGATTGAAAAAGTAAAAAAAAAAAAAGGAATTCACGCCGATTAATTAAATATTACTGCACAAAGTCACTTTTACATCATCGCTGTGCAGTTAATTGCGCTCTCGATATGTTTCTCGAGGGAGATTATAATACTGGGAATAAATTGTTTTCGATGTACACGCGCGCTGAATATTGCTCGGAGGATGATTTTTATATTGCGGTACGAGAATTAATTACGTCTGTCGATGGTATAGTGAATTTAACAATGACGGTTTTCTTTTCGTATTCGAGCTAATCTTTCGAGGTAACGCGGTATTAAATTGATATTGTAATTAAAGCCTCGCGCTCGGCGGAATATCGATTATTGCATTTTTAAATGTTGTTTTAATAGGATCTAATTTAATCGCTGTTTAAATAATTCTCGTGATTATATATAAACGTTTCATATCTAGAGCACAAAGAGAAGTAGTGCGTTGTTTAACGTAATAAATTTCGAATACGTGACTTTTATTGAATCGCTCCTCGGTCGGAAATTAGGGCAGTTTAAACCGCAACGTCCAATTAAGCGACGTGTTACAATCCACTTCTAAACCTTCCGAAACAAAAAAAAAAAAATATACCGCAGAACGCACCGTTCGTCTAATGATTTATTTCATGAACCGCTAATCAAGCTGATTATCTCCTTAAAAAGCCCCTCAAACTTATATATCGACAACTACACCCACGCAGAAATAACAACCGCTGATCGGCAGCAGCCGCCGAAGCTCGCAAACTTCCTCCGGCATAAACTCTCTCCCAGCGTATCATATCAGCAAATTACCGAGCCGGAGAGTGAGAGAGAGAGAGCGGGGGGCAAACATCGAGCCGTACATCGCGCCTAAATTGTCTCGCCGCCTCCGAGTTAGGTAATTCCCGCGTAAATAAACGAGCGCTGCGATTCTCTCTCTCCCTCTCTCCCCCTCTGCGCCCGCAAGCGCGCGCACTCTCTAACGGTAATAGATATTTATCAGGAGTGCGTGAGCAGCGCGTCCACGCTTAATCGGACTTCCCGTACGGTTTAGAGAGACGATAACAATTGCGATGCATTGCGCAACGAGAGAGACGGCGGAGCGAGCGAGAGCCCCGAGCAAGTAGCGACATCTTTATTTGGCGTCGCGTCGGCGCGACGGCGCGTGGAGGTACGATTTTTGAACGCTCGAGGAGCGGCGAGTCCTTTTTTTTACAGGAAGGTGGATTGCTATCGGGGGTGGGGGAGAGGGGGGGGGGGGTGTTATCGGTGGCTCGGATCGGTGGAGCGAATTATCTGCGGATCCTTGGGAGGATTTGCATCGCGACTTTGAGCGGGGCTTTTTTTCGCGGAGGAAGGTTTAGATTTTATCTTTGTTATAATTCTCGAGGTTGCAATTGTGGAAAGAATCGATATAGTGCCAGATGCAATCGGTTTACCCGGCATGGATTATAATTAAACTCGGAGGTAATTAAAAAATGATCGGCCTGGTATTTAATCGATCAATCCATTGTCTGCGTCGATTCCTTCGTTTTATTTCTCAAGGAAGGAAGAAAAATGTAAATATACTTTCGAATAACGCACCGAACAAAAGATCGGAATTTTCGCAAAACCAAGAGAACCGACCAAAGGTGCAGCTGTTCGATAAACAAGCCGAGAGCGCGAGAAACGCCTTCTATTCGCAGCGTCCCCCCGACGTCAGCATTTTTTCGGCCGGGAGCTCGTCGCATCGGCGCATTGCGCATCGTCTTAATAACAAGTCGAGCCGCTCACTCTGGCGGCGCATTACGTATCGCCGTTTCGGCCATCTAATTTTGTAATTCGACAGAGGGGGCGCCCGAGAATAGAAATAGTTAACTGCGCTTTATTATAAACGCGCGCGCGCCGCGAGTTGTAAAACAAAGTCGACCTCGGGGCGACTGCACGGCGTCGCAAGCGTGTGTGTCACCTTTCGGCGGCCCGGCACGTGCTGAGGCGAAATAAAGTTGCCGAGGGACGATTTGCGCGCCGTCGATGGGGAGCGCAGCGTTGGATTGCGAGGCGTTGCGCGAGCGGGGGTTGGAGTGTTTTGTGCGCGCGATGAAGTAAGGCGAGCGTTTGTTCCTCCTTGTAAATTGCGTTTGATAATTGCAATCACTGTTTTCTGACGAAATTCGAGGAATGATTGATACAATTGTTAAAAATATTTTGGTATCGAATAAACAAAGATTCTAAAGGAAATTAATGACGCTTCCAACTTGCTTTGATTACTTTACAAATTACCGAAAACATCATTATATGTCTCGAAAAAAAATAAAGAATCAACCGGCACGCAATACTCCAAAAATTGAACAAAGCCCCAGCATGAAAACTGCGTTTCGAACCGTCCACGCCGAAGCGAGAACGAAATAAAGCGTGCAGCTTCAGTTTTCGAAAGTCGGCCGATCAAACAAAACGTCTCGGCGGCGTCTCCAAAAATCGATAAAACAAACTCCACGGCGCACAATATATTCCCCTCCCCGAAACTCGAAAAAAACAGCGCGCTCGCATACTCCTCTCTCTCTCTCTCCTCCGCATAATCAGGCGCATCTCGCTCTCGTTGTGCAATAATTCTCCCCGGAGTTCTTTGTTCGCTCTCGCCTCTCCTCGCAGTAGTATAAGTAGTAAGCGCAAAGAAGACCAAGAAAGAAGCAGCGTTGCTCTTAACGAAGTCGCCCAAGAATATACACGCTAAAGAGGGAGATAGAGAGAGAGAGAGAGAGAGAGAGAGGAGAGACTGCAGAGGCGCGCCAGAAGCGGACAAAGAAAAAGGAAGGGGGGCTCTCTTTCGGAGAGCGGCGAAGATTGGCGTCGGCCAAAGTCGTCGCGCGTATTTTTTGACCCTGAATGCGCCGGCGCGGCCGAGTTCGACGGCCGCGCGCCGCCCCACAAGGTCGCTCTCCGAGCCGGGGCATGATGCAAGAGCGCATTCTCTCTCTCTCTCTCTCTATCCCTTCCTTCGGCCGGGAATAATGAGGGATTTCCGAGAAAGAGCTGGACGAGAGAGAGAGAGAGAGAGAGAGAGAGAGAGAGAGAGAGAGAGCGACGCTAGAAATTCTGCGTTTGATTGCGAGCCGGAATCGCGAGAGCCGCGGCGAAAGGTTATGCACGGCGAAAAAGTTATATTTGCCTCCAAGGCTAGGCGACGCGCTCGAAACTGCAGCGTTGTGCAATCCTTTCGACATGGGTTATAATATCGCCGTACATTTTTATTCCGAGATTGCTTCTTTTTCCTTTTTTTTTTTTGCGCTTCCTGGCTTCTTTTTATTTTCACGGCTGCGGGGAGATAACGATTCTCTGGACGCGTCTCGCCGGTAAGATGCAGATGTAGTGGTTTCGAGACGATAGAGGTTATCGCGTTAGGGATAAACAATTTTTTTTTCCTTTTATCCCATAGAATTTTTCTTGCGTCACGCGCCGTTATGTAATGGTGCATATAAACAAGTTTTATGTTGACAATTAGTCGCTGAAAGAGGACGCGCGAGTCACGCTCGCCGCTGCAATTCTTATTTAAAACACTGCATTTTCTCGATTGTGCTTTTTTTGATAAAGCAGAATATATCTATTATTGTCGAACATTTAAAAAGATAAGGAACAAGTTCAGCGAAATTCTTAGGTAAAATCATTCTGCTTACGATGAGATGAGCGAATTTTTTTATAACCACCTGCAGTCGAGTGTTTCTTTCCTCGATTTGATCGAAAGATACAATGTCCGTAAATTTGATGAAACATGCAGCTATATGTGTATTGCTTAATACATATATTTATCGTTATATAAGCGCTAAATAAAATAGCTTTATCTCCGAATTTTTCAGATATTAAAGGCACCACTCGTCGTTCCATTATTGATAGAGATAGGGGAACTTTTAAAACACGAGAGGGAAACATATTGCGAGCCGACTCATTGACGATTGTCCATACAAAGTTCGAACGAAAACCAAAACACTTTTTTTTTATCGAAAAGCGACGCATAACGCACTTACTTTATCTCCCCCCGAATGCAAATTATTATTTAAATTACCAGCTCGCAGATTAGGTTGAAATTATCTTATCGGCTCTCGAGAAGTGCGCCCGGAGTCCTGCGCCGGAGTCGTTAATGCTCGCAATTGCGGTCTGCGTGTGTGTGTGTTTCGACATTTCTCACGAAATATATATATATCGCGGAACGAAAATAGCGCCGTAAGTGCGAACCAATATTGCGGCTCCGCTGTTTTCGACGAAACTTCGCATAACGCACAGCGCCTCTTTTCTCTCTCTCCGCTTTCGATAACTCAACGGGGGCGACGCGAGGCGCGTCTCCCGCAATCGACGAAGGAAATTCGCGGCGCGTGCCGACCGAGCGATCGAGCGGCTTTTCCGGGTTTTCCGCGTGTGTTTTTTCGAAAACGAATCGCGCCCCGACGCCGTCTGCGACGCTTGTTCGCGCGCGTTATTGAGGTCAAGCGCTTGATAAGTTTATCGCGGCGGGCTGAAAGGTGTTATCGCGCGTATTTTGGATTTTTTTTTTTTGCGCGCGCGCCGCTTCGTTTTTGCGGAGAGGCGGCCGGCCGACAGTCGACGGGGAAAGTACGATGAGTCTTTTTTATCGCAGTTTGGGATGTGATTCACGCGTGATTTTTAATTGTATTATAAAACTAATATTTGGTCGTTCTCGAAGCCTTAAATTATTTTCTTTTTATAGGCCTTTTGTTTAGAGTTGGCGAGGCGCTTTAATTTTAGAAATCCTTATCGGGTTATCATAAATTCGAGAAATTCATAATTAACTTACCTAAAATTAAAATTTTATTTTAATTTTTAAAAACGAGTATTAATAAAAAATTACTATCCAATTAAAGTTTCCTTTTAATAAATAAATAAAATATTATATTATTTTTTCACACTCGTCAAAGTAAGAAAAAAAAAACAATTTCTAATTACATTATAATTTAAGCGCAACTCAAAAACTTAACGTTTAATATTACACTCGTCTCTCGTCAAACAAACCACATCCTTTAATCCCACTACGTAAAAGCAAAGAGCTTTAAAACCTCGCCAAATCGGCGCTTCCCCGAAGTGCAAAATTGCGCTTCTTTTCTCGGATCGCCTCACGGGATGCATCGAAAGCATAACAAACAACGGGGGCCGGCTCATCACCCCGAGAGAGAGAGAGAGAAAGAGAGGAGAGAGATCCGGACGAGCGCCATTACGGGGGTTCATCAGGCTTCATTGAAGTCGTGCAGAATCGTCGGGCCGATGCTTCGCGTTGCGTGTACTTCCCGAAGTTTTTGAGCCCTCGGGGAAAACGGCTCCGAGGCTATCGTTGTGGTCGCTGCATGGCGTTTGATAAAGAGCGATTTTCAGCGGATAGGAGAGTTTTTGCGGGGAGGTTATACGGCGCGTTTTATAGCGCGATTTGGAAAATTGTTATTGCTCGGTTGTAAAAGTCTCCTCGTTATCGAGCTCGGTAAGGAATGGCGTTGTGGATGCGTTTGAAAAATAAATTATTGCGAAATAAGAATTGAAAATCGCCTCGGTTTACGTAACTTTTAGTATTCAATTATGCAGATTGGGTTTGTGGCAATAGCAAGTTGATCGTCACCTTTATTTATCGATTACTGTACATAAATAGTTTTCATTTAGATAAAAAATAATTGAATATCAAGTGTTTACGAGTTGGTTCAAAGTTACAAAATGTATTAGAATTGCAATATGCGCAGATCTGAAAACGTTAGTATCAAATTGCAGCAACTTACATATTGATTTTAATAGAAAATATCAATAATAATTAGAAGAATTTATAAATGTAGGCATTGCAATAAAATCCTTGAACAAATTGTTACGTTTGATAATTAAATGAGACTGTTAAGCAATGGCAAAATATGAAGTGAATGTTTGATGTTTAGTAAACAATTAATACAAAAATGACTGTACATTAACATAAAATAGTCTATAATCGAGTGGAGCTTTATAATTCAAATGTTTAGCTTTAAACTAACTAATGAAAATCATTCTAAAAACCAACGCAAGAGTAATTTTTTCCTTAAAAAATCGTTGAAAATCCCAATAAAACATTCTCCAACGCACCTTTCTCTACCTCTTCCACGACAAAGCCCAATGCAACAACAGAACCGTTCAACAGCGCCGATCGCACAATCGAAAAATAATCCTAAAATACGCCGGCAAGCACGAAGCCGCGCGTCCCTTACATAACCCCAACTAGACTCCTCGCCTCGCTCGAATTTTTATCAATGGCAGTCGAGAGCCGCGCTCACGTGTCGGCTGGCGGCCGCCGCCGCCGCCGAGTGAATCATTAGCGGCGAAGGTTATTAGACGCGCTGCGCTCGCTGCATAACTCGCGCTACCGCCGCGAAGATACCGCGGGAGCCTTCGACGGAGGAGGCTACCGGCGGTTTGTTTACGAAACGACGCCGAGACTCTCTCTTATGTAACGCGAGTGTAAACGTGCTCTCAGCGCGCTCGAGACTCGGAATAGACTCGTTATTATATTTTCAAAAGGCTGGAAACCTATTATTTCCGTCGACGCAAATAGCATTTCTATTTTCCACCTCTGTATCCTGCTATATTTGTAAATCGAAGTAATGAGATTATCTCTGTACAGTCGTTTATCATTGTATTGTAATCGTTAACTTTAAAACGAAATTTATGGTTCTTGTGGATACTTATTGTCTAAAGTATCAATTGTTAAGGCAGAAACAATTGCGATTAACGATTTACAAAGGTATAGAATCTATTTATATCAAATATATTTAATGTCAATTTAAGTTAAATATTAAAATTCTTTATGAATATGAATTTGTACATGTATAATGCGACATGATTTTACTCACAGGTTCTCCAAAAAATTTAAATAGTTACAAAAACATTTTTAACGCTATTTTTTCAATCTACGCGAATTAAAATTAGAGTTTAAAAATAAATATTTTATAAAGAAAATTTTAAGTCATAAAAAAATTCGTAATTTGCGCTGAAGATGATTACTAAGTAATCAAATATTGGCTAGGAATTGTTTAAGAAATAAACATTTTGACAGCAGAGACGAGCAGCAGCTTTTTTATTATTTTTTCATAAATTCTCGATCCAACACTAAATAAAAAAAAAAACAGGTCCAAAACAACAATGTTATTATTTTTTATTTACGAATGTATTTTAAAATCGAAGCTCAATTATAATTCGCTTAAATAACAAGCATCTTTTCCTCGTTCCGACCGCTAAATAAATTTACCCGGCACGAGTTTTCCCCCTCCCCGTGGGCCTCGGCCTCACGTTTCCCCGACACAAGACTCTCGACACCTATCTATTACCTGTGCGCCGAGTCGAAAAATTTTCCGTTTATACAATTAATCAGCTGTGGGGATCTTCGTAAAAAGCGATCGCCGCCCGGAGGAAAGAAGGATTGCGTCAACGAGACGCGCGGCCGCACGCGCAGATTACGCGACTTCCCCATCGGCCGCACGTTGCGGAAAACGTGTGCCCGGCCTCTCTCGATATCCTCCGGTATGTCATAACGTAACGAGTCCCTCTCTCCCTCTCTCTCTCTCTCTCTCTCGCTCCCTTTTTTTTTCCTCCTGCGGCCGCTCTTCGTTTTTCGCCACTCGTCAATGGACTTGGCGCGTGACCACTCTTTCTCGGTATGGTACAATGACCGTGTCGCTCGTCACATGTAGTGTCCCGCTTACGTAGCCGCTCACGCGGCGAGACTTTGTGCGAGTGTCGTCGAGGTAAGATATAGCATTTCTAATTGATATTTATGACACACCGGGGAGACCGGGGGTGCTTTGCTTCCATTCAACCTACATTTTTGTTGTTGTTCAAAGGGAATTTTGCTCAATTAATCCATGAAATGTCCCTGTTCCAAGTTTTCGCTATTATTTTGCCAATTTTTGACGAATTCTTTGTAGATTGGCCAAATTTGATCGACTATTAGTGAAATGGCTGAAAAAACTCCAACAGGGGATGAAATACATACTACAAAGGATGCATTAAATGACTGTGTCAACTAAGTGGGCAGATGGATATTTACTCCAGCTGGTTATTAAAACTTAGAAAATCCTATAGAAAAAATAATAATTAGGGCCGGGGTTATGGAGGTGCGTGCGCTGGCTAAAGTTTTAAGCTAGCACGAGCTACGTTTCTGGGAATCGACTAGAGCAACAAAATAAAAGCCAATTGGCTTTTTGAGCAACAAAATATGCCACCAGTCTAATATTGATATCTTTATAAGGTCAGGAGATGCTGAGTATGGCTAAACTAGCGTAATATTAAGTTAGCGTATCCATTGTTTCTCGGGAACGGCCGGAGCAACAAAATTGGGTACGGCATAAAGAATTAACAACAAATTAGCAACAAAATATGCACATGGTTTGATCATGGGCTTATGAAATGACTACATTAGCTGAATATACTTACTAAAACCTTATAGTGAACTTTATTATCACTCAATTTCTTAGAAGTACTATTTGTAATTCAATCTGATAGCAATTTCCTCCTGTCTTCACAAAATGTAATAATCGATTTAGAGCTTCAGATAAGGAGAGTAAAAGGTAAAAGTAAGGTCCACCGTTTTAATTATACCACCCGTTTTACTTTACGTTACTCTACCATTAAAACGTAATTGCCTCTAAATGTAACTCTTGAAAAACATATTAGCCGTTGATGTCACTCAATTTACTTTGAAAAATCTGTGTATTCATATTCAAGCTTATTTCAATAATAACAACAAATGAAAATTTTTCTTGATGTTTTAACTTAGTAAGTTAAAGGTTTACCATCGACTTTTTTATTCAAGAAGGGAACCTTTATAGGTTCGAAACGTCAATACTATTAAAATAGAAGTTCCTAACTTATTGACAAATAGAAGTAACTTGGCAAAAATCTGCAGCATCAATTGTTTATTCATGTACATTTTTTTACAATTATCTTATTTTACATATTTTAAAATTTTTACACATTTTATTATAAATGATGTAAAAGCTGCAGGTTGTTACAGAATTCATAGTAAAAAATCAATATATTTATATAAAATAATAATTTATTATTCTCTCTTAAAAAAGTGATGGTCAAAAGTATTATAGTACATTTTCAAATGCAATATAATTGATTATTAAATTAGGTCGTAAAATTCGAAGCAATATCAGTTTTAATTTTAACCAGTAAAATAAAAGTTTCAAGAACTGGAATGAAGCGTCAGAGATTCTTTGCAGTAATTACTACTAATATTTTTAATAAAAATAGAATACAGAGTGCGTGCAATGCATATCGATTTATCCAGATTTAGCTAATAGTAACTATAAAACTTAATGAAAGACTGAAAAACTCAACGAAGTTTGTCAAATAATATTGCAGGTAAATATCCAATAAAACCCTGGTAGAATTTCCAGCATTGAAAATGGCCAGAAAAATAGTTAATAGATAAGTCCCGTGGCTATTTAATAGGT
>JAWWML010015263.1:0-23492 GCA_035047165.1 Ormyrus rosae | reverse complement strand
GGAGTCTACGCCAAAGCAAAAAATTTAAAATAGCCATATCTCTGAATCAAATGGGCCTACAGAGTACAGTTTGGGCCTATTTGATCAACATATGCTATATTTTTGATAGATATTATCAAAAGAAACCATAATCATACAGATTTTTTTTTTTCAGGGCTTTGTATAGGAGGGAAAAATCAGTATATAACCCCCTTAAAAGAAGAGAAAGGCCATAATTAAAAACACACATGACTTTTAAAATTGTATATCTTCACACGTCATTTGAAATTTTTTTACAAAATATAACTTCTTTCAAGACAACGAGCACACATATCACCCGAAGGATGAGAAGGGACGGCAGTATGAACTGGGACTTCTCGTTAATTCTTCCCGCTCTCCTGCTTGTCCTCTCTCTATTTCCCCCATTTTTTTTTTCATTCCGCACTTAATACTAGAATCTGCCTTTTTCTCTTCGAATCTTTTCCTCACACACTCTCGATTCCCCTTTATCCGGCAGCCTCGCATATGTCTATATTTCACGAGCATATATAGCTGGTTTCTTTTTTCTCCACTTTTCTTTGGCTCAGCGTTTCTCTCTCTCTCTCTCTCTCTCTCTCTCTCTCTCTCTCTCTCTCTCTCTCTCTCTCTCTCTCTCTTTTAACTTTGAAAGGGACCGAAATACTTTCGCGTGCCACCGAGCTTTAGCCTGCCGTTCGCGCTCCAAATGAGAAAAATGAAGAGGGACGAATGAGAAAGAAAAATAGGTGTGCAGGGCACCGCTGCCTCGTCTCGTTATATCTGGGGGTACAAATGAGAGATCAGGGGGATCATTTTCCCGCGGCGCTTAATTATGGCTTTTGGGGAGAATATTCTGGCTGACAATAAGTGGCCGGTTCTATTATGTCTGATTGTAATTTAAGGTTTTCGGCTCTTTTGTGAATTGATCACTTGGGTAAGTCCAGATATGTATATATTTGGCTGAATAAAGTTATTCTAGATTGTTTTAATGATTGATACAACAGTTTAATTAACATTTAAAAAATCAGCAGAATCACAATAATGTAAAAACATTTGCAGATGTAAATTACTGGAATATGGGTTGCAGCTAAATTAGGCTGCAAATTGTTAGCAGTTCATAAAAAATGTAATATCAAATATTAAAAGTTAAAAATGCAGTAATTAAAAGCTAGAAATCCAGAAATTTAAATTTTAGATAAAAGCATCTTAAAGTTATTATACTATTTAGTACTATTGCATTAATCACAGGTTCAAACTAATTAAAAGTGAAAAATCTGTGTCAGGTAAAGTTTATTTTCTCTAAGTTTAACTAAAACTAATTACTATGCTAAATTAAACGAACTCTTTCTTAAAAACAAAAGTTCGAAGAAGAAAATGTTACCTGAAACAATGCTTAGAATTGGTGAAAAGTAACTCTTTTTCACAAAAGGAAAAAGTTCATGCTCAACTGACACAAAGAAGTAAAGAACAAAAGAAATAGTGACAAAAAATCTGATGCGAGTTCTCATCAGTCAACGAAAATTAATAAGGTCATTGCCTATATAGAATTAAAATATACTATTACGGAAAAATATTCCTTACAATTTTCAGTTTTTATTCATTGCTGAAAATAGTACTTGCATTAGCACTTCTGGGATAACGTAATGAGGCTCAAATAGCACTTATGCCTTATTATATATAATTGGTATAAGACGTTTCAATTATGTAACGGTGCTACACATCGTATAATTTATCGTCAGAGCGTTCTATTACATTCACCTTAAAGCAGCAAGTTACTCTACTAACTAAAGCAACTTCTTGCATTTGCGTAAGTCCTAATTTCAGAGCAAATCAATACCAATAAACAAGAAGCAATCGCAATTCAGCGAACGGAATTTCCCGCAAAACCTTTCTCCCCGAAAATCAATAGCCAGACTAAAAGTTTCTCGCGGAAAAAGGCGAGGAAGCTGCGAAAATAGAGCAGCGCAAACAGTATTTCGTGATTTCATCCAGCGTGCGCGGGATACTTCGTAAGCCCCTCGTAGTTGCTGCTGCGGCAAAAAAAAAGCGAGCGGCAAATTGAGCCCTCGCGGAGCCCGGCGCGAATCGGCCTGCCCGATGACGTAATCGAATAGAGCGCCGCCGCCGCCGCCGCCGACACCGCCGCTGAGGCACAATGGCCCGAATGCAGGTCGCGGTGTCAGTGCCACCCTCCCCTCCCCTCTGCACTGGGATGACGACCTGAGGCTGCGGAGCGGCGACACCCCCGTAACCTCTCGATGCCCGGCTCTGCGCTATCTCGCGCTGCTTTTTGCGCGAATTCGTTTATTGCTGGAGCTTGTTAGTTCACGTTTGTCGGCCGTTGAAAGGTATTTTTATTGCTTTTCTGTTGAGCTGAAAATTGGGAGGTTGTTCTCGGTTCTTAATTGATTATCGCTAGAAGGTTTCTTTTATGAATGAACGTGTTCGGTTTATTAACGAACAATTTTACTTACCAATAAATGCTGTTACTTCCGCGTACTTTAATCAATAAAAAGATGGTGACTTATAGCCTTTTGATTTCAAAAACAAATCAGAAGTGAAATATAAAAGCATATCATATAATATATTATGTACTATATTTTGCTACTTTAAAATAATACTTAAAAAACGCTAAATACTTCTTATTTAATTAATTATGTAACATTAATTAATACTTACAAAAAATTAATTTATATACTAATTATTTGCTAATTAAATTGCCTTTGTTTTTATAAACTTATACACATCGAACACTTAATACTTTATACAAATTTTGAAAGTGTAGTTTAAAATTTATTTTTTGTAATTGCATTAGCAAAAAAGATATATTTACGTAAAGATACTTTTTTCTTCATCAATAATATTAAGTGCTTAACTTGAAAAAGAAACTGGTTACTTTCATGACACTTACCCTTTAGGTGTAAACGTCTCTGATAAGTACTCTAATGGTCTCTTTACCATGTCCGCAAAGCGCCTTTTAACTTATTTACTCAACCTGTAAAATACGCAATGCGGGAGTATGCGTAGATGAATTGTTTATGAACTTTTCCCATCTGTACTCGTAAATTTTGCGAATATAGCTTCCACAGGACATACACTTTCATTTTAAACAGAAACTCGCACTTTAATCTGATGAAACACGTTTAAAGTTTCATTTCGGTTATTAACAAATCTTTTAACAAAATTATGAATATTTATCTTTACATATTAGTTGTTTTTAATCTTAAATTTGTAAAGCGAAAACATATACATTCAAATTAATAAAAGATGTTAGAAAATATGTAAATTCGAACTGAGTAATAAAAAATTTATAATGAAAAACTAAAGTTTGTATTCAAGAAACAGATACGTGCAGGTTTTCATAATAGTAGGTTTCGGAAGCTGCATTCAATTAAAATCCCTGAAATTTTTTAATTAAAAAAGTATTTCATTTCATTGCAACAAAGCGTGTTGACAAAGTTTACTAATGACTAAAAAAAGAGCCAAAAGCCAGGATAGTGGTGGATTTTAAAAACCAATACACCATCTCTTTAAAGTTTTAAATTTCGAGAACTTTTTTCAAAGCGCGTGTTTGAAAATTATTAATTATTACAGAGAAAGACGAAAGTGAACTCATTAGTTTTATGTTCATTGTGTTCAAAATGACACGCACAGAATTCTTTAATTACTATAGTTATTAAAGTTTAAGCAAAAAATGGTTAGCTAAAGCTATTATTTTTTTGGAACCCATATTATGGTCTTCTAATTGATTAAAATATTTGCGCCATGTGCAAGGTATTATACAAATACCATTGAAATTCTCTTCTGTCCCTGAAACCGCCAGGCTACCAATTGGTTACCGTTCATTAGCGTCATTCGGAATTTGGCGGCAGGCTCGCTTGCAGCAGCGCCTCGAGTTCAATTTCAATTCTCCGATTGAAAAATCATGGGATTCCCGGTCGGCAGCTCTCCTCCCGCAAATATTCTGTATAACGAAGCAACGTGCCTCCATTCTATTTTATCCGGTTGCGCTCGGCTCTCGCTGGTAACCTCAATCCAGTTTCGGCGTGCGGACACACCAAAACTAAGGGCCTCCGCGGACACATGCCCGCAGTCAACACACACACACACACACGCACGTAGAGGCGTGAAAATTCGACTATATTGCAACAGTAGCATTCTCGACAAATTACGCGCGACTCCGTGGTTTCGGCTTCAACGCTGCCGGACGTGTATCTATATTATATACACACATATATATATACGGAGGGTGAAAGCGAGAGAAAGAGAGAGAAGGAGGTAGGAAGAGAAAGAAAGAGTGGCATGGCCGCAGGCTAATCGGGGCCAATTATCGAGTGGAAATTCCCCGAGCGGAGAGGGATCGAGCAAACTGGGACGTAGCGACGGCGAGCGCGATGAAAAATGCAACTTTTATCTCCTCCCCTATTATTATTCTCTTTCCCTCTCGCTCCTTCAACTCTATGCCTGGGCTATAATGTTGTATGCGGCGCATTTTGTTCCATTAGCGATCGATAGATTTAGCGTTTCATAACAGTGAAGGTGTTGGTAGTTTTTTCTAATCCCTTTGCTGTTTTCGCCTGTTTATTCAAGCGCCCAGCTTTAATGGATTTTATTTTGCTTTTTATCGGATCTCTCGGCTTTGCTCTGTTGATTTAATTTGCTACTTGGATGAAGGTTAATCGGTTAATTAGGTTATGGTTTTATACGAGGGCGCTGCGAATACGGGAAAAACAAAGTGTGATAATTTTATTTTTAAAATTTCACGAGTAAGCTATAATGTTTCAGTTTTGATTAATTATGAAAATATTGTTTACGATGCAGATAATTAATAAAGCATAATAGTTTTCCAATATAACGACGACAAAAATAGTCCACGGATAGAGTTTTTTATAGAACGTTTGACTAATAAAATAATCTCGTGATACTCTTATAATTAGATCACTCGGCGTAAAAGTAAATCAGTTCAAAAACTGTGCGTCAATTAAACGTATATTTTTACAATTTTATCTGATTAGGAACCAATAATGGGTCAAATTTAAATCATCACCGGGGAAAAAAATTTATTACCATATATATGTTAATAAAATTACTTCACTAACGTTCAAAAGCTGTCACATTATACTGTGATTTCTATGAAAATAGCATTGCTGCAGTAAAAAATTTGCATCACAAAATTTACTGAATAATGTGCAGCGGAATATCAAATCAGGTTGAAAGATTTAGGCAGTAGAATGAAATGTAATGCAAATATTCTATGATTATTTTAAGTTGTAGAGAAAGGTAGCCATAAATTTATGCAAGAACGCTATAGCTTCGCTATACACTTCCCATTAGTAAGTTGTACATCTATTTTAAAATATTCCGTCATAATAATGATAATTCTGATAAGAAATTCATCCTCGTAGATTCAACCGCGCAAATAAAAATTCAAATTATGAAATTTAAGATGGTTATTTTTTAAATAAACTTTGTGCAGATAATAAATTATTTTCAATGTAAAATATTCAATTACAATTAGAACTGCGGTAAGTTTTTTTTTATATAAATCACATGTATGGATAGAATTTGCATAAAAGAAAAATAAATAAATAATAAATCTCTTTTTTTTCAAAAAAGTAAATCAAATCAAGCTTGGATGAATTCGAAAAATCTTGTAAAACTATCAGTCTCGATAGTGCCCAATACCCTTGATTGCACTGTCCATTCGATAACTGTTTGCGGTAGATTTAATAGTTCACAAAGAGAGCATCAAAAGAGTGATTTTTTTACAAGTCGAAACACATTACTACTTTAAGAATTTGTTTACACTTGCGTTTAATTTATAGTTTTCTTTTTAGTAACAATATTAAATTCTAAAAATAATTTAAAAGTTTTTTTTTTAAATATTGCATAATTTGAAACATTAAACAACTATATAATGTTTTGTTAAACTACTTAAATCAATTTCTGTTTAAAATTTATGTCCTCAAATACTGATAAAATGAAAGTCTCTCAATGGCTGATTTAACTTGATATGTACTACTGATATTTTTATAATATTAATTTTTTGTCAATATTTATTGGGAATTGAAGGTGATTAAATGCAACCTTTTACATATCAAGTTCTTAGTAAAGATTCTAGTTACACAACCCGAATAAATTGCTAATAACGTCAACAAAGATAATGGATAGACCGTCGAACCTGAGAGCACTCTATCCTCTTGTATTTTTAATTTCCATCGACTGCTGAAATTGGCCATTAGCAAATCAAAGCACTGAATTATATATCACATTATTCTACCTCAAGCACAGTCGCAGCTTCAATAAACAATTTTCAAACCCCAAATATTAATCAAAAGTATCAATCATCCATTTGAATTCGAGCAGAGATCCGTTCAATCAACCAAAAGTATCCTTTTTGATACAAGAAATTAGCAGCTTTCATTTTCGGGGTCAGCGTTCATTTGCAGCTCGTTTTCCATCGGTTATCGGGAGACGCGGGATAAAAAGAGGTGCCGGAATATCGACAAACGTCAGCGGTCACCGATTAAAAAAAAAAATCTATGTAATTGAAAAGATAGCCGGCCACGAATTCGGAGGGGCAGAAGCGTTACCGCTAAAGATTAATGGTACACAATCAGCGGTCGGAAAGTTCAACGCCGACCTGGTATAATTAGCAGTGGAGCCGAGCGGGATAACGAGAGCCGATAATAAACTGCCAGCGGCGACCGAAGGCCCAGCCGAGATTAGTTTGTATTTTCCGGGATAGGTCGGTGGCAACTAGCGCTGAAACAATTTCAAACTTGGAATCGAGCCGCTTTCCTGCTCTGCGACACTGCTTCTTTCGTACTGCGGAATTTAATCCGCCGAAGTACGGGATTTATGGTCTCGCCACTGTAAGAGACAAAGGTTACCATCGTTTGCCTGTAATGGAATGTCTTATAAATCAGAAGAACTTTTACGAATAACGCGCGAAAATAGACTTTTCTACGAGTACTGATTATTTATACCTGCCTTAGCTACTTCTTCATTCGTACGCAAATGTTGAAGTAGAATTTTTATAACCTGGTTTTTTTGAAAAATAGAATTTCCAAAGTACAAACTTTACTGATAATATTTGTTTATGTTTTAGTAAAAAATATTGTGTGCTTTCAATTAGAATCTTTATAATAAATTGAAAGATTTTCAGTATAAAAAATTATATTGTGAAACCTGTTTTTTTTTATTGTGAATTGTCGTTTCTGTTCGTAAAGTATATATCCGAGCCGGTATTTAGCAGTTTACTATTTAAAAAGTCTTGTATTATTTGACTTGAACATTATAGTCTTATTTGTAAGTAACGTTTAAAAACAAATCACATAACTTATTCTTAGCTAAAATCTTTTTATCTTCATATTTTGGTTTATTCATGAAGGTCAGATTTACAAGTAGAAGGAACCTTTTTGAAACTTTAATAGCTAATAAGAGTATCTTGCATTGTTTAAAAAACTGATATTAATAGGAGCACTGCAATCCCAGCTTTCTTTGAAAGTGAAAAAGTCTGTTCTCTTTCCTTCCCTTCTTTCCTGTTTTATAAATTACATCGTTTAATCCGTTATGAGCTAACCAAACAATCCACTTCAAGCGGATTTCCCGGTTCAATCTCCTAAGACATTGGATTACTTCTTTGCATTCTGCAGGCGCTTTTCCCGAGACGTTGCACGTAGATCCCGGCGTCCCGAGCTTTTCCAATTAAAGAAATTAATTTCTCTCTCTTCCTGCTCTCTTTCTCTCTCCGGCGCCGGAACTCTATTAAAGCCTTAATTTCCCGCCGCTAAACAAATCAATCGCTTTGCTCTGGCATTCCTGGCGCGCGCTCGCCAGCTTATTGGCATAATGGAACTTGCTTTTCCCTCGGCTTGCCCGCAGCAAGGCGTACGTATATCGATTACTCGCGCCGTCATTGTTATTATCCCGGTCTGAGCGAGCCTACGTCCCCTTTTAATAAATACGCGATGCGTCAGGTGATTATATTGCGCCAGTAATGACAGGGCCGAGCTCCCGTGAGACTTTGCCGGGTTGCATCGGAATGCCGGACGCCGCAAAACCGCCGCAAAGACGGTGACTCGACGTCGAGCGTCACGAGTTCGTTGCTTTATAGAGCTATGCGGAACCTGCGGGCTTGGTAAATATTCAGAATTTCTTGTGTGCGCTACGCATTTATCAGGCTATTTATTGATGGGTATCCATTTTTCGACGATGATTTAACTCTAGCGAAAGTTTTAGTGTTTCTGCAAACTTTTTGTACCAGTGAATAATGCATTTATATTAAATGCATATATTTTATCACATTTCTACTTTATTTTTATTAATGAATATTATTATATTAATGTTACAATAAATTAAGTATGGAAAGAAGTAGATATACTTTGATATCTCGAGCAAGACCAGTCTAAATTTTTCACTTTGCACTGGAGTGTGTTACGTTTATCTTTTATACTTGAGTGTACTTACTTCCTCTTACGAGTAGCAGTAAAGTACTCGAATTTAATGTCCTATTTCTCGGATGATTTACGAAAGTTTGATACAATTTTCTGTACGTTGATAAATTGACAAAGTTCTAGAATTTAAAAAGTTTTCGAGTTCGGGCACAATTTGAGGTTCTGTGAAATATTAATTCCTTTTTGCTAAATTTATTCGAGCTGGAAGTGTCAAATGTACGAACGAGCCACACTTTATTAACTGCAATGTATAATATCGGCATTTTATGATCATAAATAATGTACTTGATTTCTGCATCTTTAATGCTATACTATTACAAATTATTAAATAGTTTTATTTGATAATTAAATAATTAGATTCTATTTTTGTCAAAGCTTACGTAATTTTGAACTACATTTCAAAAATGTGAATTTTTGGAACAGATATAGAACTTTCAAGAGAATTGAATTACAGATAGTTTTGCTTTAAACAACAGAAAGTTTTCCCGCTTTTTATTTTCTTTCGTATTTAAGACTTTAAGAAGTTTAAATACATTTTGCAGATAATTTTGTTTAAAATTTAGAACTCGAACTGGTTAGTGCAAGAAATTTAAAGTGACATACTTTTCACGAGCAAGTAAAAGTTGGACAAAATTATAGCCTAATATTATTGCATCAAATAGGAAAAGTAATTCTTTTATCAGTTAACCACCTTCTTTACATTTTCCAAATCAGAAACCAGCCGACTGGCGTCGCCCTCGAGCTCGGTTGTCGCGTAAACTTCAATTTGACAGGGAGCTAAGTCCCGACACCGAGCCGCATAAAAAAGAAAAGTCGCTCGCGAAAGCGGATTTTTCGCCGCCGCAATAAAGCCCGAAAGTACAATATTGTAGTGGCAAAGCCCTCGCAAAAATATGAAAATAGCGACGTGACACGCGCTCAGCCCCTCGGGGAGGAAGAAGACGGGCAACAGCCTCTCCCCAGTTATTTCAGCGATGCTCCGGCACTTCTTGGCCGAGGCGAATCCGCTCTTAAGCCGCTATCACAACGCTCGCTGACGCCGCTCTCGCTGCCGTTCGTATACCGGTAGTCTCGCTACTTCGAGAGCATCCACTCCCCCCGATTCCTTTCACTCTGGCCTCATTCTTCGGTTTTCCGTCTTGCGGCCGAGAGAAAGAAAGGGCCGGCGACCTCTTCATTTTTTTTTGCTACGTTCCTCGAGGCTTTAAGAATCTTTAAGAATGCTGGTAGCTAAGGGAAACTTATGCGCGCCGATTCACGAGAGCTTTTGTTCCAGATACCGTTGCTTAGTTTACGTTTCGCTGTTTTAATGGAATGTGGAAAGAATTTCTTGGGCAGAAATTTATACAGGCTCGATTAGACTCGATCCGAAAAAATTACATAATTTCCAGGAGTAATATTAATTACTATTATTACATTTTAAATTTCGTATTTACAATAATTTTTCTTTTTCAGGTAAGTTAAGATCTACTTACAAAATGAAAAGCATAAAAAGGAGACATTTTATGCTTCGTGAGTAAGTAAAGCTACATTCTTTTATTCACGTACTTAAAGTGTTTAAAATTAAAATGTTACTTAATTTTCTTGAAAACAATGCTTAGCGCTTTTAATAAGCTTTAATATAATGCAGTTTCTCTGCTTTTAAACCTCTTTAAAAATCTTTCTTCTATTACAAAAAGGAGCTCTTTTCTCCTGCAAAATTTTCCAAATAAACTCTCGTTCTTTTCCAATGCAACAGTAAAAGTTCGAGCAACTATGAAATAATAATTCAAGCGTCGACTAAATCAGCAAGCAAATATGTATCCAACTGTAAACAGAGCAGGCAATTTACGGGCGATGTCCCAATATGGTATCCGGCGAGCGTCATGCGAGCTTTCGCAAGGTACGCAATTCCGCATCCAAGCCAGTCATGCCTGCACTCGTTCGAAATCGGCGAAGTCAAAACGCCGGAACTATCAGCAGCTGCGGTTTCGTCCGTTGTTTCTCGCTTAAAGATGGAAATGCATATCCCCCTGCATCTGCGGATGCGGTAATAGTTTCCTCTTTCCGGGCGCGGAGCTTCTCGAGTTTTCAATTTCGCCCGCGGAAAATGAGCGGCGCGTCAGTTTCCGAACGAAGTTTCATATTGGGGGGCCACAGCGATGCGGTCTGTATGCTGCGGTCGCCGCTCTCACGAAGGTCAAGAAGCCGCGGGGGGAAGTTATATATGGCCCGGGTAACTACGGCTATTGCGGTCGCTGGAAAGGCGCATTGCCTATGCGTAAGCGCGGATATATGCAAACGCTTCTCTCTCTTCTCTCTCTCTCTCTCTCTGTCTCTCTCTCTCTCTCTTTCTCTCTACCTCCGCCAGACAACTTCTCTGGCTTCGGTGTAGGTGTGTGGATACGCATTGCGGATGAGATTCTCCCTGTATTTCTCTGTACGAGCGGTAACTTTTCTCATAAAAGTCGTCGATTCTCGCGCAGCCGGAGGCTCCCGCAGTGCTCCGAACTGGCTTTCGTACACCTATTTGCCGCTTTTTATGTGTCTTTTTCACCCGCTAGCTGCACTCGGCTAAGGTACGTGTCTGATGGTGACTCGAAATTTTTTGCGACTTTAGTTTGTTGCGCGAATAAGAGCTGAAGCACTGGGATTACAGCTTGGAGAGCCATTTTTTTACTGAGGATGAGCCGTTATTGCCGAGGCATTACGACCAGATCAAATTCGAATAATGCGGACAGTGCGATTGACGCATTTTTTTATAGTATATCAAAAGTCAATTATTATTTCTGTCTTTTTCGTCATAGTTTATTCACAGGGATCAATAACTTATTTTTACCGAGAACATTTTTAAATTCTGTTCTAAAATTTATAAATAACTCGTGCATCAAAAATTGCTGTATCCGTTTTTCGATCTCTGCATTTAAAAATGAATAAATGTATTTTTGAAATTACTATTTATAAATTTAAAAATAAATTTTATTTTATTGATACTTATTGATAACTAGGATGTCTTTTATGTCGAATCGTTAAACTTCTATTTATTTTTCGAATTATTTTGTTTTCAACGCTCTTTGTTATCGAAAATTCGCAAAGTAATACTCGTTAAGTCTAGTAGTTTTTCAGCGGAACCAAGATTGTGAAAAATCGAAAAAGTCGTCCGCAAACGTTCGAGGACTTTGCGAATCTAAGTTTCGCCGTTAAAAATGTCCGTAAACGTTGCTGCTATAGCTTTCCTTATGTCGTCGAGGAACTTTCCTGCAGTCTAATTGTCCGTCAAAAATTGACTTTTATTCTTAGTTTATTTCCTTGTTTTTATTGGTTTAGTTGGAAAAGTTTCGAGTTGCTTTCGCAAAAGAATAGGAGTGGTTTTTTTTATTGTTTTCACTGGTTTTGTACAGACAATGAGATTTTCATGCATGTGCCAGTTGAATCTTTCTGTGCAATAATACTTTTAACGCTTAACTTATAAAGCAAATGAAATTGCTTGAAAAGATTAGTTTATAAAAAATATTTTACAAAACGTGTATTTGTAGACGTAAATTGGTATTTAATAAGTACTTTGAATAAGCAATCGATGATTATGGTTGTTGTTTAAGTGAGCCGCTAAACTTTATTATACTGTGCTTCCAAAACTATCGAAGATTGTATTATAGTTAAGGATTTTCTCATCCATTGTTATTCGTGCGGTAGTCAACCTTCAGGCTGCTGCAAAAGCCACTTTTGTACCACAAAAGCCATTCTTGAGCTTTAAAAGAGGCTTTTGCTGTTATCAAAAGTTGAAAAATATGAATAGGATTGTTTATAATTCAAGTAAAATAATTTAATTGCAACTTTATATATTTTCAGTAACTAAATGTCTGATAAAATTCTGATAACAGTTTTAATCTTCTGTTTCACTTTTTTAAAGCTATTTTTCAGTATTTCTTTCATCAGTACTTTATCTTCTTATTATGTTTATTGATAATTATTTTAATTATTAAAGGCGGAATTTTAGACAAAAAGTTATTTAAAGAACTTGAATAAAGCAAAACAATACCGCCTCTTTTTTCCCCTGGCGAAAAACGAACGTCAACGAAACAAGAATCCTCGAAGGTATACGACACTCCCTAAAATATATTAGCCAAAAGGGGAGTAGGAACTGCGGGGAGATTAACTAACCGAGCGAAACGTCGCGCACAAAGCCGGGACCGCGGCTAATTTGATTCGCGGCTCTCTTGCCAGCCTTTATATACAGCCGTACTAGTAGCTGGCTCGAGCCAATGCAAACTGCGCACTGCGCCTCTCTCTCTCCCTGTCTTTATCGCTCGCGGTGATCACTTAGTAGTCCGACTGTCTGTGTGCCCTGAATGAAGCTCCGCTCTGTCCGGAAAATACGCCCATGCGAGATTTCGTTGAGCCGTGTGGTCTCGGGTGGTAAAGCCTCGAGTGTCTACGGGCCCGGGTATGGCTCGAATTTTATTGGCCGGAGCGGATTTGTGTGCGTGCGAGGGTCGTAAATCGTGATCGCATTTGTTGTTTTCAGCCGGGAGCTTGGAGGAGACGAACGCCTGCGCGAGAAAGCGATTTCGAGCTAAATTCGCCGGACGCAAAAGGCTTACAAATCAGCTGTTTTTACGTTTTGTTGCGCTGAATGGGAGCTTTATGGCTGGAGGATTAATTTCAAGTTTGCTGGCTGGAAAATGCTGAAAGGAAGATCCAGCTTTATAAATCGGTGGCGGTACCTACAGATTAAAAGATAAAATTTAATGAGCGTAATAAAATGTTGCACTGTTTGGAACTTTCGAAATACGTAAACACATTTGCGTAAAATAGAATTAAAACGACAAATATGGGGAGTCAGATCTTGCAAAAATCCAATTTTATGGGACAAAATCTGATTTACATTGGATGAAAATCAACGGTATCAGTAATAAATTCTCGGAAAAGTATGAAAAATTAAATCTGTGCTCTCGAGTGTATTACTTTGATCAATTTCACATCCTTGAATCAAAGTCTTAAAATTAACTGCTATTTTTATTCAAAACTTTATTTTATTCGACTTTCGAGAGTAAAACGTTCCGACATTTCCTTAGAAGCAAATAAAACAGTTCGTCCCCAATAAAGCGACAGCCATCTCCGAATCAACGATTCGACGCGAAACGAGCGTTCAAACCCACGCACGCGCGAATCCTCTCGCCCTCCCTGTCAGAGAGACAGACCGCTGCGAATTTGCTCGCTCGGCGCAGCCTTGAAAACGGGAAAGGGAAGAGAGAGGCGGCGCGGGAACATTATCGAGGCGAACGCCTCTTCCTTAATCAGATTAATTATGTCAGTACGTGAGCACCGCGAACAATATTCGTTGCGCATGATGCTCAGCTCTCTCTCTCTCGCGGACGCGCGATCGAACCTTTTGGAGATTAGTTTACTGACTCTAATTGATGAACGCGCTCTGCAGGGGTAGAGGCGCGTAATTATGCGCCTGTTCGGATTATCCGTAACGCGGGCAACTTTCCGGTAATCCGGCGCGCTATTTGCAGGCGGAAAAGACGAAGAAAACTGGTTTCGATGTAATTTGATGCTTCGATGAATACGTTGATTGCGGTAAAAGGCCAGTTATTCGGTAATTTTGTCCGAAACCGTTTATTTAGCCACCGGTTTCTGATTGTTAGTGCTTTCCTAAAACAAAGTTGATAACGTGTTTGCAGTTAATTTGATCGGATAGGTTGGGCGAATGTTTGATTTCATGCTGTAATGGAATCATTTTAACTGCAATTAATGTGAAACTTCAATTAAAACCTGTTCGTAGAGAAATAATGATGACGTCGATGATACGCATTTTAATTTCCTGATCGAACTTATTTTATGTTAACTTTCATTTTGAATTACTTTCTTAAATAAACAAACTACTTTCGTAAATAAATATATATTTATAATGTAAAATAATTGAAAAGAATTTGATTAGTACTCACCTTTCATTATTGTAGTTTTAGTATGCCTGATCAAACGTCTCTTTTGCTACTGATTTTTTGTCTGCAAAAAAATGTTTGAGATTGATAAAATGTACAAGAATAACTACAATACGTTATAGAAATTTCATAAATTATACATAAATTGCATAAATTATAATGTACGTTAATGTTTTTCTTGGCTAGTAATCGCAATCCAACCTTCGCAAACACTGACTACAAACTTCCCTCACTCAATTTGCTTCGGTTTCGATTCCATTAAAACAAGTAGCAGCTAAAAGAAGGCAGAGGGAGCACAAATTTCAGCGGGAGTCAAAGCACACGTGGCTTGGCTTAGTAAAAGAGAAAGAGAATTTAGAGCGGCTAGACGCAGTATTGGCCGATCGATCGCGGCAGTTATCGAGTTACTCCGCGCATTGTTATCGAGCCGACGCAACTTTGGCCGTTGCCCTGCAACCCTTCAGATCCATTGTTATCCAAAGCTCCAAACAATTTACGTAATGGATAATGAATATTAAAGGCGAACTCGCAGCTGAATATCGAACGTGCTGAGCTTGGCCGCCTCCTCCCTGTCAGGAATTAACGCTCCGTTTGCGTTTTACGCTCGCCAGTCTTTTGCAACGCGCTTACCTTTTGAACTTGCGCAGAGGTATAACCTGTGATGAATGGCTCAGGCCACGCTGGGATTATGGGATTAAAATGGTTATTTGGGAGCGTCGTTATTGAACGGTACCAATATCGGTCTAATTTTGATCTGTAACTGTTTCGAGCTAGCCTGACGCAAGTTAAAAGGTTTTAAAAATCATCCTTTGTCAAGAGTGATATAAATCGTACATGTAAAATATATAAAATATAAATGTCAGCACTTGGTGTTAATTAAATAATTTATATAATATTCAGATTAAATTTATCTTAAAACACATTGGAAGTAAAAAAACAATTTTTGATATACAATATAGTGTGAATTTAATATAATTCTCATTTGTAGAATAATGTAGTTCGTTGTTATGAGTTAAATGCAGATTTTCATTAACGTAACGAATTCGCAGCACAGGTGCACAAGGTATATCCGATTTAGCGCCTTCTCTGTTTATACTATTGCATAAAATTAAAACGTGAATGTACATTCATCTATATATTTAGCGGAGCATTTAATTATGTACGAATATCGTTTATTATGTTACCAGCGAAGCGCTGGCGGCAAAAATAAGAGCGAGTAACGCCTCTTTTTTATTAAGTGCACAAATTTCGATTTTCGACGCCTGTATAAATGTAGGAATAAGGTATTTTGCAGCATATACTCGAACGACAAACTCGCTCGTACGGGAATCACCTATTTTCGCATTTGTTGCGTAATATTTTCAGCACTTATTTACCGTGCGCAAAATACCTCTTTCCCGCACTAGTGTGCCAAATAAATTTCAAAATGCGGAAAAGAAGTACTTTTCGCAAATTATACGAGCATGGAGAATCGAGTTTTCTGCAAAGAAATTAGAACTAATTAACTGAAATTAGTGGGATAAAAGCTAGTACTTAGTCTCTTAATTTTTGCTAAATTTCTTCTCGTAGCCGCTATTTATCTTCGTAAATTAACCCGATAAAGCAGCTTCAGCGCGGCACGTCCGAGGCCATTACGAATGTTCAAGCGGCGAGATGCGTTACCTACCTGTCTAGCACTACGATTAATTATTCGCACCTGCATTAACTAGCACGAACGCAGAAAATTGACAATGCAAAGTCAGGGCTGCAGGCTTGCCTACTAAATTATTTAGTTGGGGTCTTTAACTTTCTCGTCAAAAGTATCAACGTCTGCTTTCTATACTGCTGTATGTATCACTGCTTTATATGTAATATTTAATATATTACGTGAAAAAGCCATGTGCAGATTTTTTGGAAAATTGAAAGTGTTAAAAATAATTGGTTCAAATTAAAGTTTTCAAATCCCGTTTTTTAATTTATTTTGTGTGTTAACATTTCGCGAAGAATTTTCATGAATTTGCAAATTATAAAATATGAAATTATTTCTTTGAGGACTTTAATTTAAAACATTACGTTTTCATTTCGCAAAGGCAAAGAATTAATATTATTATCCATTTCACTGGACAATAAATAATTTCACGAGAGCCTTAAAAAAAAAAAAATTAAATAAACTGAATTTCTATAACAATTTTATGATTCCAAAGCCTAGCAAAGCTCGATTCCTTTATGCCTCGCGCAAATGTACAGAGAAGGCCGCCTTAATCAGCCTAAGCTCCAACAATGCACATCCGCGTCCTTTCAATCCCAGCTTCGGGAGAGCGGCGACAGAACGGCATTGTCACGGGCACGTGCATCCCTCGGAATCCCAAGTACCCCTTATTCGTATTCGCGGCGACGCTATGCATTTTTCCGAGTCCGTTCTGCGCATAGCTTCGAAACCGCAGACGCGTACGCGCGGATTCCCTTAGCACGCGGGCCACCGCCGCTGCTGCTGCTGCTGCTGCTGGCAGCCCGAGTGGGCCGCGTGATTTCACGAGTGCACTTCCCTCCATCTCGCGGGGGCCGATTTTCAAACGCGATTACGGCTGGCGAATCGGTCGATTGCCCCGAAATTTCATCGATTTTCATTTGTACCGGCGACTCGGAAGTACCCGTATCGGTTTAAGCTAGCTGTAACTCACTAAACGTTTAGAAGCGTTATGATCTTCGATCTAGTTAAGGGTATGATTAAGGGGTTCAATTTTCTTTTAGAGGCAATTTTGCGGATATTTTATTGATAATCGAAGGGGGTCTGTGCATTCTTTTATTCTTTGGGAAGAATTACTTTTTATTTAAAGTACAAAAATTATAAAATCTTTATAGAACAGCTTCTTTATAATATTATGTATGCTTTGTTACTAGTGAGAAATGAAAAATTAGTTTGAATACGGGCAATACAAAAAGGAAAATTCATTTGTCATTTAGAGTTTTTTTTAAACCTCTAAATGACTGAATGCAATTTAATCGATTTTAAATGAAATTATTCAATCCTTGTTTTACTAAATTTAATTTTCATAAGCTGAAACGAAGAATTACCGGAATTACGTGCGGAAACACGGTTAAGCAATGCACTTTATTAATCCAACAAATCAATCCAATTTATCACATCTATTAACGATATTTCTATTCAACAAGTAAATGAAATCAGCGTAGCTGCGCCTGCCAGAATCGGCCTGTCGAAAACCAGCGGAAAATCAAATTAGAATGCAAATTCGAATAAATCGACACTCGTTACAGCGAAATTTCACGGCTCGGCTCTCGAACCGTCGAATCGGCAAGAGCGTCAAAATGATCAGCGGCCGCGCACCGAAAAGTAGCAGCCTGATTACATCCGCGCGTGCAATGATCCGCGGAGCCATTTACAAGAAAAAGGGCAGTTGATCAGGCCGACGATAGCAGTACTGTGGCGCACGTTTTTCCTCGCTGCAGTTGACACAAGCTCGTAACGAGACGACAAATCTCCTCGTGCACGAAATGCCGTCCCTCTGTCTTGCTCTCGAAATTAGCAGCGGTCGCTCTGCCGCCTTTCGCTCGAGGCAATACAAAAAGATGAAGAGGGGATAATAAGATAAAGGAACGAAGGAGGTGGAACACGGTGGAAGCGTTGTTTTCTGCCTATCGAAAAAACGAGACACGTCCCGGCAGTAGTGGACAATGCAGTGGGAACTAATGCTTTTTTCTTTTCTGTGAATAGGGCAGATCGTGCTACCATTGTTTTCTGCTCTTATTGTTTCGAATTTGCAGAAATGAAGTATTGGGCGCTATTCTTAACCGTTCGCTGATTAACTGTGCTGACGAATCTTTTATCAATTTAAAAGCGAAATAGAGCATATAATTCACCCGAAATTTATTTAAAAAAGTTCATGGTTTTTTAATTCACTGATAAGTTTAGTAGAAAATTCAATAAGTCAATTTACAGAAGTTTAATATTTTTTTCAGAGCGGTGTTTGACTCAGGCAGTAAAGTTCTTGCCTCCCAAGACAAACATCGCTTAGAGCGTGAGTTATTCCCGTCAATCCGAAATTTTGGAGGCATTTTTAAAGAAATATGTCAACCGGGTGTTTCGGTGACGGAGGTGAAGTTCATACTCGCTGATCTTGCTGGAGGATCGCTATGCAGCTGATCTGCAACCACTTTATTAAGTACAATGATTGCACTGAGTTCATGAGTACTAATAAGGCTGGCTGTTGCGGTCTCGCTCGTGAGCCTCGCTCGGTGAGGTCTTCCGTGGTTCGATCGGTAAGAGCGAAGGAAATTGATTCGTACTGCCAACTCAAAGGCCCTACGTCTCTTCCGATCAAAACAAGCACTACTGTGGTAAACATAAACATACGTGCTTTGTTTACAAACACACCGATGAGCTCCGTCGCCGTTAGGCACACCGTAAGGCAGCATAAATAGAGCGACATTAAATAAGATTTAAAAAAATATATTTTCTTCAGAATCACATTTCCAAAAAGTGCTTTATAATTAATATATATTGGAAAATTATTGTTGGCAGGCATTTTAAAAAAAAAGGCTAATCTGCTTGGCTTGCTTCCAAAAACGCTATTACTTTCGAAGCTTATATAAAACGCATTTCATTTCGAACGGTCATGTAAGGAATACGACAACCTATCCACATAGATGTCAAGATAAAATTCATCCGCAAATGATCCTCAACAAGGAACCGTCTCGCATGAGTGTCACGGAGGAACCAGCGTAGTCTCGATGTCGCCAAGGCTCGAGCGAAATAAATAAGGAAAAATGCCCCGAAGATAAGACACTCGCGTCCAAGGAAAGCAGAAACGGATAGAGAAAGAGAGAGAAAGGGAGGTAGGAAAGAGCTCCCATTGGCTGAGATAAAAGCGCGAAAAGTGGGGGCGTTTCGCGCGAGCCGTCCATACACACAGTGTCATGCCAAGGGGATATTCGTAAGAAAAACGTGAGTAGCCTGCCGATGCTCGCTGAAAAAAAAGGCAAGTCGCAAGCGTCAGTGGAAAAAGCCCAGATAAAGTCAGACCGGAGGAGAAGGGTTCTGGCTTTTCAGTGGAACGGCTCAGCGTGCAGGTCGTCCGTCAGATCGCTCGAGAACGATAGAGAAAGAGAACGAAAATAAAGGACGTGGGACACAGCGTTTACGCAGCGTCAAACTCGATTCGACAGGCACGTTGCCATTCGACGCCGCTTTTCCTCGCGCCCTTTTCTCCCTTTTGTCGTGACAGTCTTCCGTCAAAGGCAGGATGGACTACGCGAGTTGACTTTTATCAATCGGCAATATCGGCTCGGCGCAGAGGACAATGGCAGCACGGGAGAAAGGGAAAAATAAGGTTATATCGAGAATTTGAGCCTGCAGTATTTCTGCATGCCAGAGTAATGCTGAGAGGTGCGTCGCGCGGAAGGGGAACGCGAAACTTTGTATTTTTCGTGGAAGTTGTCTCTTGTCTATCGTTTAAGCTTGAATTCCATAATATAAAGAGCACAAAATATTTTACAAAAATTTATCGAATTACAAATATCAGCATAATTTACAAAAGAGTTGACAATAGAATTGATGAAATTTGAAATATTGACGTAATAATAGCTGTAAAGTATACAAAACTGACATTTGTCTGCATTTGACAATTCTGATTTATTGAGAACCTATCGTGAAATGGGCAACAGTAACATAAATCTGTTTCAAACGGAGAGCTTAAAAGTAGAATATTGTTACTGTAATATTGTACAAACCATCCAGTCAGAATTGCAGTAATATAATGGAATATAATGTTTATGCAGATAGTTGGAATCATCAAGCTAAAATCGTAATTTTCTAACCAACAAGCCAATAAATTTTTATATGATGAAACGGTATTCTGTAAAATATAATACGTTAAATAGACTATTAGTTATTTAATTACATTCTAGAATAATCACAACGTACATGTTCTCTTACGCAAAATTTTTACTTTTATGTTTTTTTTAATCATTTATGTATAATATAGATCGTTTTTTGTTATTATTATTGACGTGCAAGAGTTTATAATGTCTGTACCTTGCAATACTTGAATAAATATAAAAAATTTTTTTAAATCTTGAATAAATAGAAAAGTTCCGAAAGTAATGAATGCGTAGTACTAACCCAGTATCAATAAATAGGAGAAAAACTCATTCCATTTAAAAAAATTCAATTCCCAGAGAACAAATATAAATACGATTTTAAAACATTTTTAACTTATCGGTTACTGATGAATCTGCGATTACTGCATTAGAACGGAATCTGCACAGAATCGAATGCAGACATCCTCAAAAGGTCGAAAAAAAAATTTCAACAAACACAGCGTCCGCTTTGTTGTGCGTCTATGCCAATGACCCGGGTTACGCTCGCTCGGTAAAGTGTGCGCTCGAACTTTGCCGGTGGTGGTGCGGTGGCGAGCCGACTTGGAAGCTTCCCTGGCCGATTGCCCGCGGCAGCCTCCACCCACTCCGTGCCTTTGCAAAGCGGCGGCGACTTTGGCCTCCTCGAAACTGCAGCAACTCCTCTCTTTCTCTCTCTCTCTCTCTCTCTCTCTCTCTCTCGCGAGTCGTGATTAATTATTGCCGGAGCGAAACTCGGCCCCGCCGCTGCGAAATAGCTCGCGCTCTATAGCGGATTCCGTTTCACCTTCCTGCGGCCGAAACGAGTCCTGCCTCTGTGCGCGCCGTATATCGTGCAAGCCGGAACCGATCGGCCAATTACTTCTAACGCTGTCTCTCTCGCCCTCCAGGAGAGAGGCTTCTCTCTTCCGTCTCTGTGTGCAATAAGCCGACGAGTGCGGTTCGGTCCTCTCGGATAATCGATCGGCCGGTATTGGCCGCGTTCGATTTTTCCTACGCTTTGTTTTGGGCGCGTTCTGTTTTTTGCCGACGGCGGCTTTCGTCGGCTGGGAAAACAAAAAGCCCGCGACGGCTCCGGAACATTACTAAGTGCACTTTGCTCTTTAAATATTGTCCGCAAGCCGGGCGCAAGAACGGCCGCGCGCGAGGATGCGGCTATGGTAATGACGAGGAAGCTTTTTTCTCCCCCTTGCCGGTGCTGTTCGAGCCAGTCCGAGCCTTTTATGGTCATGGCTTAGCTTTTTAAAGCGATATCGGCTACGGGGATTTCGCGGGAATCTCGCTACTTTTACTCTGGAAGGGAATAAACGTAACTTTTCCGCGCTTTAGCATTAAGGAAATGATCTTTTCCGATTAAATATGCATAGGAGACCCTTTTCTGATAAAAGCTTTAAATTAAATACAGATTGTAGGAAAAATAAATATTTTAACAGTCAATTTGATGTATAAACAAAATTTGCTTACTTTATTGAAGCAAGATACCGCATTATTTTAATATTTTTGCCGTTTGTTCAATTAATTTATTTTAGACTCTTTCATATTAATTTCTTTGCTCCACTGCTTGGCTTAACAAGTAAGTTTTTATGACCCAAAGTTATATCCTGCTAATTCCCACACACAAATTCAAGTTGATATCATTATAGACGGCCAATTAAATAATTGACAGACTTTCAGACTTTTTTCGGAGATAAAAGTCTCCTTCTTCCTGATCTTTTGTTTCTCCTTCTCGGCATCCCTTACTCCTCAAACCGGCGATTCCTCAGCGTCTGCTCGAAAAGCTCTTCCCCGCGTCCGATTTCTCCCTCTCCGCGCATTTTTCTCTCTATCTCACCATTTATCTCCATTTATTTCTACTGTTTCTTTACCTCGTGCGGATATCGCATTCGCTATCTTTTCATTTATCTCTCTCCGTGAAATTTTCCTCCCTCTGTTTTGATCGGCCGTTCTCTCAGCTGCTTCCGGGTGGCCCCAATTTGATAATACCGTCACCAAGCGTGTATGCTTTTCTGAATCCGTAGTCCTCTCCAGCCTGCTGCGGATCTCTTCCCCCCTCTCTCTCTCTCAGCTTCGATTCGAATGGCTTTTTTTTGGTCACTCCGCAAAGCCGTCTCACCGAGTTGGAAAATGCAATAATGGCATTTTCCCGAAAGCTGGCCGCCAGTATGCATCGATACGTAGCTATACTCCCTTAGTTGTCGTCTTGCCAGGAGGGGAGGCAGGATTGGTGCGGCTACAAGTTGCGAACAAGAATTCGTATAGACCTGCATGCGGTGACCCGCTGTGAGATGAAAACTTTCCTTCGTTCTATCTCTTTTTCCCTCTTCGTCCCTTTTCCTCGCTCTCTTTTCTTGTCGGGCTTCTATGCACGATTCTGTTCCTGGTTTTTTTTCTCGTACGAAGCGATAGTTGGCTGTCGCTTGCGAGCTTAAAAGTATGCTGGCGACGTTGGAACTTCCGAGAGTTGAATATTTGGAGCTTTCTGGGTTAATGTAATTCTCTGATTTTTTTCCTTCCGTTAGTTTTTTCCTTTTAAACTTTTAGCCCTTTTTTTAATTGAAAGTTTCCATCAGACTCTGCGTATATTTCAATAGCATTATTGTGGTTGCTAATTGGGAAAGCCAATTTTTTTAATTTCATTTCTCTTACTGTAAGTTAATTAAGAAAATTTAAATTAAAAGTCTATATTTTGTAAACTTTATTTGTCTTGAATTGCTTTATCGAAAAGGACACTTTATTTGTATTAACATGTTTAATAACGAAAGAGCACTGATTCATATATAAAAGTTTTAACGTGTTTCACGTTTGGCTGATTGATATCGTGAATATTAAAAAACTTACTTTATAACTAACACATATGCTGCATCAAATTTATTTATGCTACGAAGCAACCTGGCTGTAATTTATGGATTAACGTGTCGCCGCACTCTTAACCACTCCGTCTATAGATTTTCAGACTATATGGCCTCACGATATTTGTTGCGGAAATTGAAATTGAGATTATGTGCTAAACTTAAAGTTATGCGTTTATTATGCTTGAAGGTAGTTTATAACTATAATTAATGTAATTCTTATTAAATTAAAAGTTAATTCAAGTACATTTTAGTGAATTAAAAAGCATAAATAAATCAGTTTAATCGTCTAAATTATGAATGCTTTAAAAAAAACTATAAAGCTTGGACAAACCCTGGTAGCAAGTTTCCGATAAATTCTAGCCAGAATTCTAGATTCCAGATAGATCCGCTAGATAGAATCTATC
>JAWWML010015202.1:0-23587 GCA_035047165.1 Ormyrus rosae | reverse complement strand
TAATAGCGAAATCATGTGAAAAAAAGCGTTTCATCGCGACCTATTAAATAGCCACGGGACTTATCTATTAACTATTTCTCTGGCCATTTTCAATGCTGGAAATTCTACCAGAGTAGCTTAGCAATTGTTTGATAATTTTGGATATTTTTCCTATAGCACTCTTATTTTTGCCAAACTTTCTTTTAGCTTTACGTGGTACGTTAATATTCTTTATGCAACAAACTTTTTTTTTAATTATTGAAAGACAAACTGAAAGATACAGGAGACCCTGAATTTTTACACTTTTGCGATAGTTTAACCACATTGATAAGAAAAACATTCAATAAATAGAACAAATTACGTTTACTGCAGTGCATTTTTTAAACAAGTAAAAACATTAAATAATATATTTATTTTATATTATTGTTTATTTAACTCCGAATAAAGGTAAAATTTTTACTTTTTGACAGTAGTAATATTAAAAAAATTTTAATAAAAACTTATGAGACGTATTTATCAAACATAAATGTCACATTTAAGGCTACATAAATTAGCATGTCATATATATTGCTCGATTGAAACTTTTTTACTCGCGTTTTTTTATATAGGTATCATATACATATATTTTTATTCAAATTTAACATTCTACAAATATTTTTACACACTTACTTATGCAGACAAAGTCCAATTCACAGATGAATAGGTATTACGTTATTCTTTGAAATGTTTTTGTAAATATAAACTTGTAAACCGGAAAGGCATATTCTGAATGCTTTATATGACAGGTTTTGTACTGATTTTACAAAGTAGGTTCATAACTAATTTTGTCATTCTTTTTTTTTTAAATTAACTTCATTCTTTCATCGAAGAGGAAGATGATGGTAATGTCTATCGAAATATAAAGAAATAAAGACATTTATTTTGAACTGCACTTATAGAAATCGATAATTCGCGTTGTAACATAATACAATAGTAATATTAATTAATTTATCTTTTACCTTGATCCAAAAGCGTTTTTTTACAAGCATTACTTGTACAAATCTTTCTAACCCGCATAAAATTTAAGATTGCCATAACAGTTTTCAACCCGTAGCACATTTCACGATCCAAGTGGAAGAAAAATGATTTTCCAAATCCAGTAGTGAGAAAAAAAGTAAGTCTCGAATCCTCTTGCAGCCGGCGTCGCCGAGTCAAGCACCGTCTCCATCGCGCCGGCGGAGTTCTCGCCAGCGACGGAGGAAGAGAACTGCTCGTCGCACTCGATCGAGGACTTCCCGGAGGACCTGTTCACTCACGAGCAGCGCCGCCAGGGGGCCGTCCTGATCCACGTCTTCTTCGGGCTCTACTGCTTCCTGCTGACGGCGTACGTCTGCAACGACTACCTGCTGCCGGCCCTCGACTGCATCTGCGCCGACCTGAGGATCAGCGCCGACGTCGCCGGCGCGACCTTCCTCGCCACCGCCAGCTGCTTCCCCGAGCTCTTCGTCAACGTCGTCGGGACCTTCTTGACGGAGACTGATCTTGGCGTCGGGACGGTCATTGGGGGAGCTGTTTTTAATACCTTTGCCACCCCGGCTGTCGGGGCTTTGTTCGCCGCCAAGGTGAGTTTCCTCAATCAAATTGCGAGGTTGATTGTTTAGAAATATGAGATTTACGGTACTCGCGGGTCGAAAATAGAAAAATCGAGATTAGACATTTAAAAACCTGGGATATACGTTTATATAAAATGAGCTGAATGAGTCATATGTGATAAGACTCATACATATGGGATTTATTGACAAGTACATTACCGATAACTACTTGAAAGTTATTGATTACAGAAATTCAAAAAGGAGATTACAAATAGTTCGTTGTATAGATCATGCAAATAAACACGTAGTCATAAATTCTATTATATTAATTTCAAGAGTTTTAAAGTACTTCACTTTATGGTGGTTGAAATTAATAATATTTGACGATTCAAAATATTGCCTAAAAAGATCAGCCGACAGAAATAAAAACAGTTAAAAGACTTACATTTTTAAAAAATATAAAAAATTATTGCATAAAAAATAACTAATATTAATTTCCAGGGTGTCCAGTTGCAATGGCAAATTCTGTCGCGAGATTGCGTTATTTATTCATTGTCTGTCGGCGTCCTGGTCTTGGTAATGTGGGATGGCCAAATCACTTGGTACGAATCTGTCATTCTCCTTCTTCTTTTTGCGGCGTACTTTACTCTCTTGTTCGTAAACGATAAGGCTGTAAGAGTACTCAAGAAAATCTTTTCCAATTCCGAAGTTAAACCTATGGCCGAGACTGACGCTAAAGCAGGTAAGACGTTTACGTAAAGACAAAATTACTGCTTTACCAAGTCACCTTTATCATTATTGTTCTTTTAATTTTTAGAGTGTTAAAGTATAAAATATGCGATAGCTTTTTTAAATCAGAGTTGAAAATCCAAGGAGTACTAATAACTATCTATTTTTATTGCATTTTAAAGAAGCCGTAAAACATGAAAATTATACGATGCCATTTGGAACGTACAAGCCGTACTTTCATGGAGAGTTGGTTACGGAATACAGAAATAGTTTAAGTAAAATCAAAGCTCAATCTAATGGAGAAGCTGGAAAGGGACATGTGCCAATTCTTGAAGTGTACACTGAGCCAGGTAAGAAGACGTTCTTATCACGTAAATTTGCGAAAGCAATTCTTCAGAATGAGGAAAATTCGCTTAAAAAGTGTTCTCGCATCATCGAAGCAGTAACGCGTGAAATTCGAAATCTAAATGATTTTCGTTGGTGATATTAGACTATTTTTTTTAAAGATCACAATGTAAAATATGTAAAACGTGACATATTTAGAGCATAATTTGAACTTAGTTTATCAGGCGTTCGTTCATTTCCTTACGTAATTATTATCGATAATTACAGTGTGAAATTAGTCAACTGACAGAAAGGATTTCTGTTAATTTATCGATAATAATAATTATATAAAAATACGTGTGAACCTTCAACCTTCAAATTATCGCTTGACTAAAGAAAGCATTCTATATTCTATATTATAGGATCTCAAATATCAACAAAATAAAAAATAGATCAGAATCGGTAACTTGATTTCGATCAACGATAAGCAATTTCTCACCAGTTTACGTTTATTAATAAACCAAGATGATTATTCTTTTTTTACCTAAAACAACACGTCTTTCTCGATAAAGCCAAATAGCACCGAAATCAACGAGATCATTGAAAAAAACAAAGACTTTCGATTGAACCGACTGAAAACTTTCATCCCCTGTTCCAGAAACGATATTCGCCTGGCCCGAGAAGAGCACGAGGTTCGACAAGTTCTGGTTCCTCTTCACCTGGCCTCTCAAGTTCCTCCTGTTTGTGTCCATCCCGGACAGTCGGTACAAACGTCTGCGCAAATTGTACCCGCTGACCTTCGTCATGTGCGTCATTTGGATAGCAATCTCGTCTTATCTCGTTTCGTGGATGACGACCGTCGTGGGCGACACTATCGGCATCCCGGACTCTGTCATGGGAATCACCTTTCTATCTGCTGGGGGCAACTTGCCCGAGATGGTATCGATCGTCATATTGTCCAGGCAAGGTTAGTATCCGTTTTTTCTGTAAGTCTTGTTTTTTTCTAAGGTGCTACTGGTAGTGCGATCGGCTGGTGCTCCGAGATCTCGATCGATCGGTATTGATAAGAGGCGTTGGAATGCTCGTTGCAAGTGTGATAAGATTATTCCGATCAGCCTGCTTCTTGCAAGTTCAATATCGGTGAATTACCGCTGAGTGTGATCGATTGTACGTTGTACGGATGTGCAAGACGATTAACGGGACGTTCGCTTTTATTTTTGCGTAACATCATAATTGACCTAATTTTCAAGTACTTCACCAAATTACGTGGCATTAAACTAATTAAAAGCTTAAATTACTGCTATTTTGAATACTAATTTTCTTCTCTTATAGTTCTATTTCATTTTTATTAGTAATTTTTAATCAAAGAAAATATTGGTGTTAATATTTAGAGTAAATTTTAAAAAAATAGGTCTTTTTCAGTATCAAATCTTGAAATAAGTTTGAACAAAAAAAAATCATCCTCTATTTACATCCTGCTTTTTATTTAGCTCTTCGTAGGGTTTCCCCAGTCATGGCAATATTTAAATTTAGTTTTAAAAATTAATTTTTTCGATTTTAATTTACACGTGCTAAAGATAAGCTAATACAAGCTCAAGTGAATTAAAAGAAGCAAACATTAGCACAGAGCATACCAGCGTTTTAATACGATTATCCGTTTCATCGAATCAAAACCAGACATACGCTCCGTTTCATTGTACTAAATTTTTATCTTTACAACCATTGCTCAGCCAAGGAACAAAGAATATGTTCCACAATTATTCGTGTGCTTAACGTAAAAATATTTACGTTTCCGACAGAACACCTGATTCTGGTACAGTTTTGTAATAAGTTGCATTTTTTTTAATTCAATGGAATAATTTGAAAAAAAACTTTAGTGAGTCTTAAATTCTAAAAATTGATTTCTAAATAATATTAAAAATAAATATTTCTGATGATTCAACAGACAAGTATTATTTAAGGAAGTTAAAGATCTAATTTATTATGCAAAGTTCGCTTTCAAATATATTTATGCAAGGATACCAATTAGATAAATGAGGAAATAATTTAGTGCTTCCGAAAATTTCCTCTTTCCTTAATTCTATTCCAACAATAATACGAGTTTTTAGTCTCTAATATGTGTTTGCCTTCGTTTCCGCCTTTTCGTCATATGTGATCGATTGCACGTGATCGAAACTATTTCATTATTTAGTCAATGTCATTAGTAACTAAAAAAAGACGGCGGCAATGTCACGGAATGTTATATTTTAATATAGAATTAAATGTTATTATTTTACAATTACTTAAAGCTGCAAATTCAGTTAATCAATAGACGATAAATAAAATAAGAATGATACACAGAAAACTGTTTTGAAATAATACAATAATTGTTTTTCTGATAATAATATACTCATAGATTGCAAAACAATGAGCGATAGCAAAATAAAAAATTATGAAATTGAACAAAAAAGCAGACAAGAATATAAGTGTGTAAAGAATGTAGTATTTTAATTAAAAGAAAGGCCATTAAATTGTCTTGAAACCTTGAAAATTTAATTTATAATCGTTCTGAAATTATAATCTAAAAATAATCATTTATTTTCCTTTAAAAAGGTGATTTGCAATATTTTCATAAATAAAAAAGCACAATTAAAAAATAAATCTCTTTATTTTGTATCTCAGGTCACGGCGACATGGCAATGAGCAACACTCTGGGTGCCAACACCCTAGACATCCTGCTGTGCCTGGGTCTGCCTTGGGCAATCAAGTCGCTGATGACGGGCCTCCCAGTGATTATCGATTCAGGGGCTCTGGTGTACAGTAATCTCTCCATTATCCTCTGCGTCCTGGGCTTCTACGGCATCACTGCCCTCTACGGATTCGTCCTCAACAAGAAGGTCGGCGTCGTTTGCCTCGTCATGTATGCCGTCTTCCTCATCGTCGCTGTCATGATGGAACTCAACATGTTCTTCTTCGTCAACAAGCCAATGTGCTGATGGGAAAGTGCTCTTTATTGGGGTCGAAATTAAAAGTGATTTATCGGTTGATGGAACGTTGACTTTGGACTTTGTTGTCGTTTTACCGACTGAATCTTTAGTCAAAAGCAAATTCTAGGTTTAAGGACAAGATAAAACTGTTAGGAAGTAGTCGAAATCTGATTGCTTAGTTGTTCAATTTGTTTCTAAGATTTAAATTATTCTAGGTATTTAAAACTTACTTTTAACAGATGTTTTCATCATTCTGTACGTCGGTTTTTCAGCCGCGGGAGTATAGAAATAATGCAGGTGTTGAATGAAACAGTGCGCGTGATTACTTAATTGAAAGGGATTAAAATATTAATTTTAAAGAAGCTAGGAGATCCAAACGATGTTACGTAGTCTCTACCTGATTTTGATGTCTGTTAAAGATAGTGTCGAATTTCGAGTGCTACGTGACGGAATGTGCATCTAAATGGAAAACATTGCCAGGATCTGTGGAAGATCGTTAGCATCAGAAAGACGCTCAAATCAACGATGGAGGATCTTCTCAGCAACTAAAGTACTCGTGATAAAGTGTTATGTGACATGACGTGAAAATTTCGTATATTGCAAGAGATCAAAAGTTAGATATTTGCTCGAGAAGGTTGTAATTGTAGATAAGTGTGTGTGATTCTTACTCTATTCGGTTATGTGTACATATCGTGGACTCGAGATTAATTCTATCAGTTTTTTACTCAGAGGGAGGTGCGTTATTTATGTATGACTAGAAAACAATGTGAGTGAGCATGTAAATTAAGTTTGAAGTACCTTTTATCGTGCTAATAAATTAATTTTATTTAAAGCAGCTTGTTATTCGTTTTCATCCACTATTGCTTCGTTAATCCATTATATTTATTTTTAGCAAATTTACTACGGAACCAGAAATTGCGATTAACTTTTGGTCCCCGAAAAAGACTCGCATTGGTGTGTGAGTGAATTAATAAAGTCGATTTTATTTTTTGGTATTTTTTTCACTTCTTTTTACTTGTTATTTCTTCGCCACCTTCGAAGCTTTTATTGATAATAAAAAGGCGCTTTTGCTCTACGCCTTCGTGTAACAATGTAAAAACAATTTTTTTTTTCAATTTCGAAGAGAGCGCTTAAAAGATCACGAACTACATTATGTTTATGTTTACTTTACGTAATTTTAAAATCCTTCTTTTTCATTTGGCAATCGGCTTTTCAGAATTCTCTCGGCTTCGATTTATTTTCCTTTTGTGCTCAACATTTTCAGGAACGTTTTATTTTATCATATTCTTCCGATAATTAGGTTATTGGTATACTATATCGATTGATCAAACTACAAAACTTTATGAAATATCGTTATAGCTCGTGCTCTTTTTGCGAAAGTATCGATTTTTATATTCATTTTCGTTTGTCGTTCACTCTTTTGTCGTCGCTTTTTACAAAGAACGGAATTGTTCGCTTGATTACGATTAGGAATTAGAAAGGAAGATTCAGATGTACAATATGTCAGTAAAAAAGTAACTTTATGTTGGCATAATCTGTCCTCTCAGTGTTCCTTCGCTTAGTTTTGTATACTTTTAACCGTAGACTTCATTTGTTTTGCGCAGCAGTAAAGAGTTCTTTTCACCAAACTTGGGATGTTAGCTTACGTCGCACTTTTTACATTCAGTTTATTCGACGAGCAACTAATTTTATTAGTTTTTTTGTAATTCGTACGAAGTTTGATTTATTTAGTTTTCCTTTATTGAAATTAAAAACTACTTCGCTTATTTCTCTTCGGCTTTAAAGATGCATTTTTTAAAGTTCAAATCTCACTCTGGAATAAAATCTTTCTTCTTAGAGATAAATTAAAATGCTCTGTATCCATTTTTACTTTAAGAAAACAACTAGCTATTCCGTTTAATAATAGTACTTAACTAGATATTTAGTAAATCAAATACATGTCACGGATCTTCTAAAAATAGAGAATAAAACAAAGAATCGGGAATAACGAAAAAAGATCATTTAAATCCAGCGTAAGTTGAGAAACTTTAAAACGCCGCACTTAATTACCTTATACGCCTCTAATGTAAAACTTTGAAGTCGAAAGCAATTAAAACCGTTGATAAGAACGATTCATATTTGAAATAGCCTTTTTTATTTAGTTTTTATTTGTACGCGCTAAATCATCTAAGACTTCGTAGACTAAATATGTGTATCTCTTCTCTGCTGTATTTAACGGCGCGTCTTACAACTGTCATTTCCTCTGTCGATTTCTGTGTACATCGTAATTCATGCGACATTCGGCGAGGCGAAAACTCGGTTTTTGTGTACATTGATATATGTGCAACCGTTTTCTTGCTTTTCTTATTGTTCGGCGAATCTAAAACCATCGAGGGCTTTTGTTCGAAGTGCAGAGTAGGAGTAACTATGGAGCCATAAAAATTTTTTTTTTTGTTATATTTTTTTATTGATTTTTATCAACGCGTTTGACATTAAAAAATTTATTAACAATTTAAGTTTTATTTATTAGTACATCTTTTAATGTAAACTTCCTCGATGTCTTATATGCATTATTCAATTATTTATTGTGTATATAATTTACGCTTATTTATTGTTTTTCGTTTTTTATCGTAATTTTTACTTACCTACGCTCTATTTTAAACGCTTGCTTTGTTGCCGTTGTTTATTGTTGCTTTTTCTATTATTACTCTCGATCGTTAAGTTAATATTAATTGTATTAATCATGAAAAAGTTATCGAAAATTTGTTATAGAAGAAAAAAAGTTGAAAAAGTTTCCTCTCATTCTCTCTTTACACTCTACTTTATCGTTACAAAAATGCTGCGTTGCAGTTTCGAATGACTTCTCGAGGATTTTTCGATTCGTCGAACGTCGTCGATACTATTAAAAATGACAATATAATTATTATTCGTTGGAAAAGCTCTTTTGCGCTCATTGTTTCCCAAGAGTTTTCGCTCTCATGACGGATTAGGAGGAATTGTACGCGCGAAGGAGTGCTTCGATGTTGGCTTCTTGTTTGTTCTTTCTTTTTGCCATATATATGCGTAAAAATCTAATAAGGCTGAAAGCTTATCAGCAATCGAGATTATAAACTACTACGAACCTGCGTAGAATTGTGTCTCCTCTTTATTATTTCACTTGTAGTTATATTAAACGTGTACTTAGTATACCTCTAGTTTCGCGGATAATGGCGCTGAAATGCGCTATTAAATATTTTTTTCTCTTATGAAAAATGCGAAAATTCTTTTGACCGATCCCTAATTGCAGTAAATTTTACGGTGATCCAGACAAATATCGTCTTTTGTACTTAATAATTTTGATCTTTTTAATTTCATAATTGAATGTCTAACGAGCCAATTAATGTATTAATATACTGTTTATCGATTGAAAAACGTATCTGAGACATGAATGATAAATCGTAAGATAAATACTTGGTCAACTAATTCCGAATAATCTAAATCATTAAATTTCTTAGAGGTTTATTTATCTGTAACAAAGAATGGTAGCTTTATGCAATTTTTCAATTATTAAACAACATGCATTCAGTAAAAAAAAAAAAAAAAAATTCGTTTATAGCGTCTAGAAGAGACATTTGTCTGGATAAAATCTAAGCGATTCGCGATAATAAAACCCGGGCAAAGCCACCGGTATAAAGGTTACAATTAATTCTTACCGGCAGACTTTTGCAGCGTCGTCTTAAACCTTCCATCAATATTGCCTCAACCTACATAGATAACTTTTTAGAGTTCCTTAATATTAAAATAAAAAAGAAATGCACTGGCGATTAGCTTTGCATTGTTTCAAAAAGACAACCGCTTTTTGAGCTTAGTAATTAATTCTCTTTTGTCTATTTATCCGACTTTTCTCAATCGCTTCTTAAAACTTATACGTACGACTTACTTCTGTATTATTGTAATAGGATCGGATATCTGAAGCAGTATATAATGAATCAGTCGCGGTTTTTACTTATAAGTTACGCTATATAAAAGTTAATTATTAGAGAAAAAAGTTTTCTCTTATTTTTAACAATTTTTTTTGCTCTTGTCGTGTCCGTTTCGTTTTTCTTTAAAAAGATTATAACCGACTTGCTGCTGCGTACTTTGCCTATGTTTATTTTTTTTTTTGCGTTCTTATTGCGCTATGTTTTTCTATTGTTTAATATTATTATTATTAGTTTTATTTCCTTCGATTTATAATCTTTCTAATTGTCAAGAGAAGACGTAAATAACTTTAATAATGCCTCGAGAGCCAACTTCGATAAAAATTGTTTTATCAGTTTAACATTCTTGAAAACAACTTTCCTTTCATTTATATACTTATTTAAGGTGCTATTTTGAATTATTAAGTAAATTATAGAGCTTTATTCGTGGAGCTTATGAACATTTTCGAAGATTTATAAAAAATAAATCCCTTAAATGATTGATTTAGCCTTAAATGGCAATTAATTTCTTTTACAATTGTCATGTTATTATTCATCTGAATCAAGAAACAAATTAGGCTGTGAATTATTATTTTATAATTTTTTCCTTCGTTTCCGTTATATACTTTGTAAATACACTCGAACTCTATCGTTTCTGTTCGACGTGAAGGTACGCGCGCGAATAAAATTTTTCACTTTTTATGAGATTAAAAGTTATTTTCCGTAATTCTTTTAAATCTACTTTAGCTTTTTGATATGAGTTAGGTATGATTAGATTAATTGGATTTGAGAAGAAAAATATATATATATTATTTATATATATAAAAGGCAGCAGTCCTGATTTCTAGTTGTTAAAATAAATTGTTGATATCTAATTTTTACTAATGAAAATGTTTTCATCCTCATAACTTTACTTTACTTATTATTGATTTTAATATTGTTTACTCTGAAATTACGTCGCTTTATCTAATTATTTACTGTGTTAGTTTTAACAAAGACGATAAATACTCTTAAATTTACTATGAGACCTCGCAAAGAAACTTTGAAATAAAAATACTAATTAATAATACTGAAATAAATGCCTTATTTTACAGCCAGATTTAAGAACTTTCTTAAAATTAAATATTTGTAAAAAATGAAAATATATACTTTGTAAGTAATTATTAATTACAATTCGGTAACTATGTAAATAGATAAAATTATTATTTGTATTAGAGAATTTTAGTTTTCGAGAGTTAGTTGATTACTTTTGCTTACTTAATGTCTTGTTGATATATAAATAATATAAATGTTGCAAAATGTTAATATGCTTCATGATAATGTGTAAAGATATAATTGAAATGGTACCGAAAATCTAGTTAAATTAAGATATTTCTGAGTGTATATAACAAATAAACTACAAGCAAATTTTCGATATAGTATTACGGATTAACTGATTGTTTAAAGAATTTCTTACTTCGTAAGAATTTGATTTATCATAGTATTTTTTGCTTCCAAATATTATTCGTATATTTGTTCTGAACTTTTAATGTAGGCAGCATCGAACGCAAGTGTCGATAATCTTTGTTGATTTGGCGCTATTGGAAAACATTTTTCTCGCTCTATTCTTTTTCACTTCAAACGGATTTCCAATGTACTTTCAAATAATAAAGCACAGAGCTAGTTTTTATATATTATCGATTGGAATTAATTGTTTTCTCAATGAATCGGCAAACGTGCCGTTCCTTAATATTATACATTCTTCGCCGAAAAATGTTACGGTTTATTTTTCGTCTCACCGATTAATAATCATTTTCTGAATTTCAAAAGAATTTGAATATTTATTTTAAATCGGAGACGTTCGTTTCTTTACTGCTGAAAATTGTGTCCCATATTCATTTTATGTAAATTTAATGGATGCAGATATATCCAGCGAGACTCTCGCTCACATTTATTTCTTTTATCACCTCGACGAGTCGAGTATTCTTCACTCTACCCGTCCAACAATTAAAATTTCAATATCTACCGTCCTTAATTTATTTATTTATTTATTTATTTATATATTCGTACGTACTAAGTACTTTTTATTAAAAAGCGCGCGTCCATCCGCAGGACGCGATAAATGCCGTGAAAAAAAGGTAACGAAAATTGCGCGTTCAATAAAATATTCGGAAAATGGAAAATTACGAGTGTCACTGAATTACTTTGCTTCATCGAAAGCCTCGCATTACTTAGCAAAGTAAAGACTCGTTCTGCGATTATTCGTGCAGCGGCTTTTCCGTCCATTGCTTTTTTACTCTTAATATTACTTCGTTGCGAGTATTTCTTCGATGGTTCGTTTTTAACGAAAGGTGAAGTCGATTGACTGCCGGGTTTATGAATATAGTCGTTTCGATAAAAAAATTGTTTTATTCTTTTCTTATTGATTATAATAAAAAAATTATTTTATATAGATCTAAAAGGTCTAAGCTAACGATATTTGTATAATATTGGCATCAAATTACCTTTCTTTAGTATAATTGCTTTTTTACATTACAATAAATACAGTCTAATATCATTTTTTCATACAGCTCATCCCGACTTGTAATAAGAATTTTCTTTCTCTCTCTCTCTCTCTCTCTCTCAAAAGTTTTATTGCTCTATAGATTTTGACGTATTAATTTATAAGTTTTCCCCTGAGAAAAAATTAATCTAATTCCATTACATATTTTCTTCGATTACCGATAACAAAATTTTTAACAAAATCAAGCTTATTTTATATTATAAAAAATAATTTCATCATCGGTCATCGAAGAACATTATATTAATCCTTTACCTTGTCATAGACTCTTACAGATTAATAAATGAATTTACAGAGTAATTAATACGTTATTCAAATTCATTCATTAATGCAGAATTAAGTGTATTATTTTTCTATGCGTTATGTATAAAGTTTTTACTTATAAAGCATACTCAAACGTAAAAATTTTGAGTTTTATTTTGCGTTGTGCATTTCTACGACTCGAATGTTATTATTAGATGTGAAGAAGTTGAAAAACTATTTCTGTTTAATTAGAAATTTTTTTTATTAGTATACAAAACTTTTCCAGATCTATTTCATCTTACAATTACCCTTATCATTATAAGCTTTCTAATTACCCGAAACGATGCAGAAAGGAAGACTAGTTTTTGTGATTGTTGTCATTACATCAATCTAAATAAAGTCAGAAAATAAATTAACAGAGAACAAACTGACATGCTCCCTGTCGTTGAAAAACCAATGATAAGGGTAGAGGGAAAAAGAGTCGAAACCGTATAACCAAAGTGAAAAATCAATCGACTGCACCTCTCGCATCCCAGCCGACACAAATCGCAACGAACCCATTGCCCGCAGCAGAGTACAAGAATCGAGTAATAAAATCGAGGACCGGAAGGCGCAAGCGAAGAGTGATCTGGCAGGAATGCGCAGGACGCAAAGTGTGTCTCCGCTTCGTTCGGAACCGGTCGCATCATTGGATCTCGCAGAAGGAGACCTTCTGGTTCGAGTCCTTGGCCTGCTCGCTCTGCTCCTGCTGGCTGCTCTGGCCGGCGGTCTCGCTCTTGGGGCTGCCAGCCAGAGAACCCCCACGACTGCCGTGGGGGTAAAGCGATTGTCATCTGAGCTGCAGCGTCGACACCATCGGCGGCCGGGACGGTTTGTTCAGGAGGATCCTCTCGATCTCGGTCATCGTGGCGACGGTCAGCCGAGGGATCAGCTGGAACATTCGTTTCTTTGTTTTTACGCTGCTTATAGTCGCTCGAGAGCCTTTCGGTATTCAGGCTTCGATGGAGCGAGAAAAGCTCCGATATCGGCTTTTCGTCAATTTCCTGCTGCCAAATTTAATATTCGGCTGGAAACGTTATTGAGGATGGAGGTACATTTAAATTAATGTCGAATAATTCAAGTAAATAATATATTGAGCTTCTCTCGGCCTGCTAATCATTAGAGTTTTCATTTTTAAGTGAATTTTTTTATCATTTATTTAAATTACTCGCAGCTCAAACCAAATAAATTAATTCCAGCTAATAATTGGACAGAAGATATTTATTTATTTTTATTTTCTAAAAATCCACTTAACGTTTTTTCTTCTTTAGATCTTTAATATCATGCCCGCGAAGAATTTCAAATCTCTGTTAGCCAATCAGAAAAAAATTCCGTGGGTGCTTGAATAAAATATAATAAAAGAGACTGAACCTGTAAACTCTGAAGGCTCTCGTAAAGCTGCTCAATATTAGACGCACCGAGGAGAAGGCACTGGACACTTTCATTCTTGAGGGACCACGCGATCGCCAGCTGGGTAAACGTGCAGCCGAGCCTCTCGGCGAAAGCGCAAATATCGCGCACCTTGTCCGAGTACTTCCTGCTCTCGGAGTCCACCGAGTTCTTCCGCCATGGATCCTTTGGGGCGTCAAGATTTCGATATTAGTATAACTTGACCGATCTCTACTTTACCTGGTAGAAACACGTCTAGCTGTTGTCAGTGTATGAAATGATTTTTAATCTTTGATTTATCGTTACTGTCGCGTACCTTTATTTCTTTAAAGGACTGAATGGCGTTATGAAATAGTAGTTTCAGTGCTAAGGCGCTAAATCATTTAAATTAATAATATTAATTTTCTTGTAATTTCCGTAATAATCAAAAATTTAGAAATAACTTTACTCCAGATAATTTGATTTCAAATTTTTTTTCATATCATTTTGCAGAACAAAACCATCGCATTAATATTTGTAAAAAGACTTTATTTCTTTAACAAGTTTTTGTTATTTCTATCTTTTTTGAAAAAAAACTAGACAAATTTCCATCAGTCTTTAAACATTAAACACATATATCAATTTATTGGATGCTTTTTTTGAATTTTTACTTTTGTCTCTTGAGACACTGAACACAAATGAGTAACGGGAGAACGAGATAAACAAACCTCTCTATACAAAGATTGAGACTCGTCCTCTGTCCAACTGAAGGACTTATTCTAGAAAGAAAATTAATACATTTTGCTGCGTTCGAAACAACAAAATTGAAATTCAACTACTGAAGCGACAGGCTAAAAACACCGCTGCATTCTGCCTATTTTGATGCATAACTTTGAGTTTTTAAGGGAAAGTAGGGGTGTACATCGAGCTGCTATAGCAAGCTGTTTTTAATGCGCGGAAAGCTTTGGTAGAAGAGTTTGGAACTTACTCTGTACGAAGATCTGGATCTGGAGAGAACGGACATGCCGCTGTCGTCACCTCGAGTCGAAATCATGCCGATCGACATTGTCGACCAGCACATTAAACCGACACCTGTGGACATTTAGATCATACGCTCTATTATTTGGGCCAAGTGGGAGAACTATAATTAATTGAAGCATTAATTATATAAAATAAAGCTTACCAATTTTATTGTATAATTCTGGCATGTAAAGTTCAGGTTTATCCCTATAGAAAAGATGATATTCCGCTTGCTCGACTATTGGTGTAACGCAATTAAATTGTCGGCAGTTAGAGTAGGCTTCCATAATTTCGACGGGTGACCATCGTGAGGTACCCCAGTACATTACCCACCCTTTACTTATCACATAATTCATCGCACGAACAATTTCTGTGAAAAACAAATGTAATTTTTTTTTTAGCAATTAATAAATTATTGCAAAATTTTCTTTATTGGACACTTTTTTAACTTTTTTCGTATTAAAAAATAAAATTTTCAATGGAAGGTACAATGCAGTGTTTCCTTCTGCAGAATTTCTACAATATTGTTTCCTTCTATAGAAATAAGGAAAAGTTCCTCCAGAATTGTAATAAAAGACCGGTCTAAGAAATCTCAATTAAGGAGGGTCCTCAGCGATGTCAAAATAATACGATAATAATAAAAATTTTGTATAATGTTAATTGCAAATACACGAACAAACTCACAAAATTTGAACACGATTGACCATTTATTTTCGGAGATATTAATTATTAAAATTAATCAATTTAACATGGGATTAGCATCATACATACGTGGAAATTATACTCTGAGTATTTTTTTTAATATTTAAAATAATAGGAAGATAACAAAAAACATATGAGAAGATTGATGTTTTAAAAAATATAAATGACCAGTTACTTTTGAAGAAAGAAAGTTGGTAAATACAAGCCGTATACTAGACTCACTCAGTCGTATACTACACTGAGAAAAAAATTTCATTGAATCAATGAAATCGATAATCATATATTGGCACTTACATATTTAATCATTTAAAATACATTTTTAGTTGAATCAAATATGATCTTATTAGGTCAAAGATGATGTTATTGAATTAAAGAATCAAAGAATTGATCAAATGACAAATGTGTTGAAAGAATTAAATATGTAACTATCACTATATGATTACCGGTTTTATTGATTCAATGAAATTTTTTTCTCAGTGTAGACTCACTCAGCCGTATACTAGACAGGGAACGCATAGCAAGCCGCGACAAGAATCGTCTTTGAACTTGCTCGACCCGCGACTACAAATTTGTTTATAACTTTTCATCTATGGCATTTAGAGAGACGCGATTTTCATACAGACCTTCGTTAATACTTATTGCATAATGTTGTCGACAAATATTTGACAATTTCGAAAATTCATAACAGACTTTTGTTGATTAAAGAAAAAGATTTTCTGTATTAAAAGTTATGTTTAATCAAATTGTGTCTGTACAGTATATATCTAGAAGTATTTAGGAATGTCGTGGAAGATTTTCTAGATATTTGGTTAATACTAGTCTTCACACCGGCAGATTGAAAATACAGTAATTTTTATTTTCCGTGATGCGATCCCGTCGCGAGCTGATGTTTTTACACAGGATAGTAAGTTGAAATTATCAGCTACGCTTCTCGCACGAGAGTTAAAACCAATGATTTCTTCGCCCTTCTCCCCGCAGCTTGAACCTGTGGACCCTCCTTAAGTAATCGTACTTTGTATGCATGCATCACTAAAATACCGGTGATAATTTCATTGTAAAATGATAAAATCTTTACATCAGAAAAACTGCAAATTTATTTATGGCTCAAAATAACGCATTTATTAATTCCTTCATATATTTTGAAATTAATTCTTCAAATGAAATCATACACTCAAAGATAGTAGATCAACAAAATCAATTACTTTAAAATTAAATTACACTGGATGAAAATTGTTTTAGAATAAAGCAGAAATGAAAAAGTTTGCCCGTCAAAGCGTACCTTCCATAGGGCAAGTAGGATCGACTTTGTGAATCATGACAATGTCGATGTAGGACAGTTGAAGCCTAGCCAAAGATGCTTGCACCGTTTCGATGATATGCTTCCGCGAAAGTCCTCTTGCCTCGGATCTTCAACAAGTAAACAGCACTTTATCAGCTATTGTTCGAACAAAATGGCTCACGTAAATAAGTATATTAATTGCTACTTGACAGACTGCCTAACTAATGAACACTTGAAAACTTTATTGCGCCTCGCATTGACACTGAACTACCTAATCGCTTTCGAGAACTCTCGTGGTACACGAACTCGTCTACATCAACTAGATCAAAACGAAACGTAGAACAAATCATATTTTTCTGTAAGTGCTAATTGTTTTTAATAATTGGATGATTGAAAGTAGCCTAGTAAGATTAATATAACTAATTAGTCAAAAGAAAAATGTACGTTTTACCATAACTTTATCTATTGACAACTAATAATTTTTAAAGAAATGAACTACTGCCTTTACTTTAAAATATAATTAAGGTAATTAAATATGATAAGAAGCTTTTTTACTTAGTTTTACCTAAACATTCTGTAAAAAGTAAACGACGTACTAAATTAGAAAACTGTACTTTATAAGTCTAAAATAAGTTTTATTTACTAAAAGAATTGTTTACCATTATTTATTTACTTAAAATTACTCATAAAATTAAAATATAACTAAACTTAACGACTGCAATTAATTGAATGTATCAAACAAAGGTTTTAATTACGTTAAAAATTTATATTCGACAGTCTTCTTGGTTAAATTTGGTAGACCTAAAATTAATATTTTAAATTAGCAACTTTATACATTAAAACTTGTAACTGTCCGAAACTTTACAAGACAGTTTTAAAAATATACATAGACGCTTCGTATGCAAATACAATTACTGTCGACAGAAGTAGATATTCGAACTCAGGTTGAACTTTTAAAATGCAATCAATTGGAGCCGAAATTTTTTTGTTTTTAGCTACTTCTGATCGAGTTATTGCTCGTTATAGTATTATTAATGAAGCAAAACTCTTTTATCATCTTTTAGCCTATCAGCGAAGATTATATCATCGAAGATTGCATTGCTCAAAGAGATGAGATAAAGCACGTTGATAAGCCATTAGCGTTATGCAGGTATGCCGAACTCTGATTATCCAGAATTTTTATTAATAAGTAATGAAGTTATGTTTTATGGATATTTAAACAAGAAAATTTAATTTTACAAGGTTTTTTTGACTTTCTTGATTCTAACTTTATCATAATCCATTTTATAATACCATTTACTAAATGAACTCTCAGGCCAACTCATCGAGAAACTATAGAATAAAGGAGAATATTAAAAAGTAACTGATTTTTATTTGCGGAAAATGTTGTAACTTAACCATTTTTTAAATACGATCATGGAGAATTCAGTTGTATTTCAAAAATTTCAAAAACATGTTTTCAAATCCGATAAAAATATCAGTTAATTTCCAAGTAACACTCATGTTTGCATTTTTTAAACTTGTTACAAAAGAAGAATGCCAAAAAGTAATACCAAGTTTTTGTATTTTATAAAGGAATAGATCATGAAAAATTAAGTCGCATTTTTTTCTTTGCAATCGAACAAAAATGAAATAAGATTCAATCGTTTGAAATTGGTGTGACGTCATGGCATACAAGTTTCCTGTATGTTCCTGACGTCAGTTAATACTCGAATATATCTATATTTATTGAAATAATAAAACTTTGAACGTCTGTAATTTTTGAAAATCATTATTTTGAAAAAAGAAAAATCGTAAGTTAATTATTTGATCATAAGCTGTTTTAAAATGCTAATGGCGATCACGAATAGAGAAACTTTTTCGAGTAAAGCACACAAATGATTCATAAAATCTAAAATATTACAAATATTAAAAATCTAAAAAGTATATTTACTCTCTACTCTTCAGGTTACTTATTTACAAAACTGGGTCACAACAAGAAGAATAATTTTGAAAACTCGAATCTAAATAAAGTCGATGCTTAAAAAGCTACGAAAATCTAAGTAAAATTTGTTTAAAATGAAAAATGACGAAACTCCAGAGACTCGTAAAGTTTCTCAAGCACCATAATCAGCTTTCTTCGGCATCCTCCTTCAGAATAGAAAACAGTTTCTTCGACTTGTTATGACAATAACAATACATCTGTAAATAGCCGAAGCCTCAGAGCTCGAAACTAACTTGGGATTCCAGTAAATTTTGGTGGTGACAACGTAGCTGGTGCGGCTCCAGTTGCGCTTCTGGAGTATGCGTCCGAGTTGGATCTCGGCCTTGGGGCCGCTGTGCGCTTCGCTCAGGTCGAAGACGTTGATGCCGCTCTCGTAGGCGAGCGAGACGACGGCCTCGGCGTTCTCCTCGCTGTTCGAGCCGTTCAGCCCGCCGAAGGTCGTCCAGGTGCCTGCGACAAAACCCCCGAATTTCCCCCGTCAGACTAGACCGAGCCTCGCCTTTTGCCGACACATTGATGACAATGATGAACACCGACGACAATTGCTCGCTTCGCGGCGCGCGTCTCGCTTTTTTAGTCAGCGGTTCGCGCTAAGTTTTTAGGCCGGCATCAGCTAAGAGCAGCGGACGGGACATGAATTGGCACACTAAGGCTCTACGCGTAGTCTGGCTGGACTCTGTCGAGAGTGATCGGTTCAGTCTGTACGTGAGTTGGTTGCTGTTTTTTCGGATTTCGCATGCAAGGAATTGAGAACCTTTCAACACTCTGTATACCCAGTTTACTTTTTTTTAGCGTCTTTTATTCATATTTCACAGCGATCGTAAAAATTTATCCTTTTTGGTACAATGTTATGCTTTATCATAAGTCTTATGTAACAAAAGCAATATCTTATTACGAAACATTTATTTAGTCACTTTCTAGCGATTCTACACAATTTTTTAAAGTATTATTATTTCTTAAAAATTAATTTCATGTACAAAGATTTTTATATCGTTACAAAAATAAAAGGATCGTGACCGAAAGGGTTAACAATTTTTCACCTTTGAGGTGCATATCATTTTTTATTCAGTAGACTCTTCTTTCTTAAAACTTTACTTGTAAGAAAGCTAATAAAAAAAAAAGAAATTGGAGTTCTTTAATTAATTAAGGCCTCTTTTATCTTCTCCATTTCCCTCTGCGAGTGAGTGATAATTAAAAGGAACGCCGAGTTCTCAATTCTTTGTTTTGTAAAGGAAAAATTCTGGGCTTTACGACGCTAAGAATAAAAAAAATCAAAATAACTCACACAAAAAAGGATCACAAGAAAATACAAACAGCCATCGCAACATTAAATTTCACGTCATTCGACCAAAAGCCGCAGCGAAATAAGTTAACCGTGACAATTGATATGGTTTCGTACTGTTTGTTTTAGTTCATAAAAGAGAAAATAATAGAAACTAAGAAGCATAAATTATTAACTACTCATAGACTTATCTCTGTTATGAGAATAAAAATAAAAATCCTTTTGCATGCGTTTTAATTTAGATTGAAAAATTATTAAAATTTATTTAACAAGTTATTGCAATGAGTGCTTCGAATGAAAAGACAAGGTACAGATAAAAGTGTTTCAAATTAATTTAGAATATCTTGTTCGTTTTAGAATTATTCATTCGAGTTCAGATTTGATTGCAATGTTTTATATTTAATTTACAAAATAATTTTTTAGTGAATTTTTATTAGAGAAATTCATTTAAAAGTGCAAAATCAAGATGCTAAAGTTTAAATGAGTTTAGAATATGACTAAAGTTTCTTTCAAAGCAATACCAAAAATGCATAAAACTAAAAGTGTATCAAATCATTATTTTCAAAATCTCTATAAAGTAAGTTTCGAAACAAAAAGAAAGGAAAAAATTATTAAAAGCTCAATTATCATGAATCTTTTTAAAAAGGCAAAAATTTTAAATAATTTTTTCCTGAAAGAGAAACTAAAGAAAATTCAGAGACAACTTAGGCACACAAGCAACACACACTCAAATTCTCTAACGACGTTACGGACAAGTTCAAATATATATAAGACACGACTACAATATAATGAAACGTCAGTGCGTTCTTTAACGAACGGATCTTAACTCTGAGCGATGATCGGAGATATGTAGGCGATGATGATTTCGAAGGGTATCACGAGAAGAGCAGAGGAAGAAGGCTAGTAGCGCCGGATACTGTTCTCCGATAACGAGGCGCGCACGCACGAGAGCTTTCTCTCCCCCCTCTCTCTCCCTCTCTCTCTCTCTCTCTCTCGAGCTTGCGCGCAGTGACGCTCGCAGCGACGTCATCATCGCACCGGCGCCTCGTATAAGCAGGGCTTTTCTTAGCGCCGATATCACCCCCTGAAGTGCACACTTCGCCTCGCAATACGCTCGATGGCAGATTTAAATGCCGCGCGTGCTGCTACTGCACAGTGTGATTGCCGGAGTCGAGGAGGGGAGGCTGGGGGGCGGAGGAGATCATGTATATTAGAGAAAAATGAGTCGCGCTGCGGAGCTCCGGCCGCGATGAAGAGTCGATCCCGCGGGATAGCGGATTCGCAGCCCCGAGAGGAAGTCGGCCGACGACTCGGCCTGCATACGCAAACGATGGAGATTTCTCCAATTACTGTCACCGCCGCGGAGCGGGGGGAGGGAGATCGTTTCATTACTCTCGGGGAAAAAAAGAGGAATGCTTTTCGTTCGCGAGCTTGCGTTATTTACTGCTACGTTCCTCGCGTAATTGCAATGGCAATTATTTAGAATACCGCGTACATTTTTCGGATAAATTATCATTTTCGTTCGCTGCTATGGAATTACTCAGTTTCAGAAGTTTTAATTACGATATAATTGAAAGTGAACGAATTGAGGTGGAAAGCAAGTTTGATTATTACAAATAACTTTATAGCCAGTGACTTTATAGCTGTGTATTATGTCTGCTGGATTAAACTACTAGTGTTGAGATCAGAGCTGCGAATCCTTTATCCCGTGGATCGACTTTTTAAAATTAAATTTATCGCCGGGCAGTAAATTTTACGCCAGAAATAATAAATTCAATATTTTTCCATTTTGTTTTGCTTATTATTTCTCATTTACTTCAAAATTCAAAATAAAAATTAAAGCAATTCTTTATCTTTAAAAGTTTCCTCTCAATTTAAATGTTCATCTTTTGAATAAATCAAAATACTCTCTGGCATTTAAATACGACAGATCAAGAGATCAACAAACCAATGAACACATGCAATATTGAGCTAGTTAATTTAATCCGACTCGATTAAACAAGAAAGTAACTGAACGAGCAACGCAAACATTTACTCAGTCGCTCAATGACTCGGAAAAGCTCCGTGAAAAGCCAGCCTCCGGCAAAAGAATCGGAGGAGGCAAAACAAAAAGCGAGAGGAGGGCTGGTCAAAGAAGGGAGCTGGGTGAGGGGCTCTCGCCTTAAAACATGGAAAGCGTACCTAATCCAACATTGGAAACACGCAGACCGCTTTTGCCCAAGTTGCGGTAGCGAATACCTGGCGATGGGTTGTGCTGGAGCCTCTGGGAGGTGGCGGCCAGGCAGCTGGTCAGCAGGTGCTCCTTTGTGCCCGGCGTGCTGCCGTAGTGGCCGCTTGAGTCCGTGCCTGCGCCGCCATTAAACTCTTCCATGCAGTCCAAGCTCGCTATTGGCGCGCGACACCTGTAAAAGATCGGCCGACCAGGCCGGTTTTAACTATGGACGGACGTTTCCTTTGATTCCTTTGATTTCGAAGCAAGAGGAGGCTTGTGTTTGACTCCTTTCCTAGTAGCTGGCGCGATTCGAAAACTGACTTTGCTTTGTTCTCCGGGGTAGTTTGACGCTGGGATAAATGAAAAGTTATTAAACGAGAGAGGGAGAATTCAGAAAGGTAACTTGGAGAGAATTCTTGTTTTTAGATATTTCTTAACGAACTTTTTTAACAAAGTGACTTTTGACTTTCTTAATTGCTGTTTTCTCAATTTGTTCTTCAATAAACAGAAGAATTAAACAATATTTTCAACTCAAAAGCGGAATTACGTCACTCATAATTCTAGATTTTTTTTAATTCAGCTCGAAGCTTGCAGTCTCGTGATTACTGCTTATACACAGAGCAGAAATAGCAGTTAAAACACTGAGATATAGAAACTCAAATAAACTTGCATATATCTCTAACGTAATACATTCTATGTGAGTTACAAACGAGAAACGATTATGAGGAAAGGAAATGGGTATTTTATATAAACTCGTTTAACCGCAACATTGAGAAACGGATATTATTTTCAATCCTATTTATGTAAATTTAATTATAGAGAAGAGCTTTATTTCGAAACGAAAATCAATGCAGTATATATTTATAACGGAAGTCGATTCATTGATACTAGTTTAAATAAAGAAGTGAAAAGCAATCGATATGTCGCAGTCGTAATACTTTGAGATATATAAAATAAAATGTATTATGTGACATCTGCAATAATATCTATACAAGTTCTTACATATATTTCAAACATTCATTGCCACGTATTTCTTCAAGTCAATCCCCTAGATAAGAGAACGCAAATAAAGGGCAGCAGTATATTAGCCAAATATCGAGTCATTTACAAGATTCCTTAAAATAGCTAAAGCTCCTATCCAAATCTAAGAATACGTTCTCATCCCATTATCCTAAATAAGAGAGCTATTTAAATTTTAAAAGAGGCGAAAAAAAGTTTCAAAATAAAATCTTACGGAACGTAGATTTGGATGGAAAACCATTTTCGATCACATTTTATCATCAGCTGCGATGCGTTATTGATTTACAGTAATTCTACAAGTTTTCTTCTAATTTAACTCAACTGTTTTATACATGGAGAAAAATTACTATACTCGTCAGTAACTCGAGGACAGACTTTGACTTAGGGTGAAAATTACTATACTTTATAGTAAT
>JAWWML010015153.1:0-23627 GCA_035047165.1 Ormyrus rosae | reverse complement strand
TTTTATTGTAAACGTACTTCATAGTACTTTCGTGATATTAAAAAGATTAATCAAATGGTTCATATTTTTTTTAATAGGGTAGACATGGGTGTTACTGCTGAATAGAAAAAGATTAACCTTTAAACTTATTTATTTACATTTCAAATAAATGAAACTTTCCATTTTTTTTTTTAATAAATTCTCAAGGATTACTTTACAAGAAAAAAAATTCATTTTGGGTTAATACCGTGATTTAAATCAATAAAAAACTTCTTTAATGTAAGATCCATTTGAGTGTATAACTGCAATCGTGCGTACAATACTGCGCGCTAGTTACTACTGAATTCCTAATTACTGCGTGCCATTTACTGCGGATTAGAAAAACTAACCACTTTCTTTCGAACAATTCAAAAGTTGCTGCTTTTTCTTCTTAGCACACATTTTTTAGTCTTTGAGTAGGTAAGTACCTACGATCAGTTTTTTTTCACGTGCTGCGTCCACTTTTATCTACTTACGCGTACCTACAAAGACGAGGTTAGGATGAGGTTAGGTCTGTTGCCGGCGCAATGCAATCACCGTCGTAACACGCACAAAAGCATTTTGTCTAGTGTGCAATACTGCAGATCGAAATTAATATTAATTTTTTAAAAAGGAATGTTAAAAAGGAAAGCCTACTTTACCTATTAAAATCGTTACTTCTGATTAAATATCGTTAAAATCAGTAATATCGAGTCGCCAACGAGTACCCTCATCGAGCGCGGATACCTATTATGTCCCTGAGCCTATATCGGGCGGGCACCCGCCTTGGAGACCAAGATGAGAGTGTCGCCTCGAATATGAAATGTTTTGAACGAGGCGAGTCGCGAGGTGGGGCTTTTTTATCGAAGATTGGAAAAGGTGCCTTTGTACGAATATTGAATATTGATGCATTTAAGTAGGCATGCATAATTTTAATGTTCCGGAATTTTGAAATGTATTTTCAGGGTATTTGAATATGAAATTTTTGGAAACTACATATATTAAAAGAAATATTCAGTTTTTTATTTAATGTGTTCTTTATACTAGTAAATAATTTATTCTAAATATAATGTGATATCAACTTGAAACTATTTTACCACATAGTTTTCATTTTCTTATTACGTAAATCTGTATCTGGTTTATGTTCTACTGCATATAATACGAAAACAGATATCGAATGGCATTTTGAATTGTTCAAGTAAACCAGTTTTCATGATTTCACTTCGACAATTATATTATCTAATTAAAATCTATTTTACATCAATAACTCCAAAATTCCAATAAATCAACCAGAACCACGAATATTTATAAGAAAATCAAAGTTCTTTCAATTTTACACCTTTTCAACCTTATTTAAACTCGAAGCCCTGCAATATAAACAGAAAAACCACTCCCCAGTCGAAGCCCAGTCTATATATTTACCTACCAAATCATCTGAAAGTTCGTTACCAACCCTTCTCAATTTTTCACACATCCATCCATCGAGAGAGAGAGAGAGAGAGAAAACACAGCCGCCTCCCCAAATATTAGATCCTCAAAGAAAGCCTCCTCCCGGGGCGCTAAAACAGAACTACCGTGAAGTAACCGGGCAAACAGTCCGAAAACCTAGAAAATAAAGCGAACGCCGCTCTCGGCTCGCGAGCGCGCAAACAGCCCCGAGGAAAAATGCGACCCTCGCGAGGAAAAAGAAAAGAAGCCTCGCTCGCATTGTGCCCCGCTCTCTCCCTATTATGTTTTCCAGCCGGGCAAATATCGGGTAAATACTTTCCGGCAGCCGCGTCCTTTCATGTCGCGGCGGGTAATTGCTATCGCGCGCGCGACCTCCTCTTTCTCTCTCTCTCTCTCTCTCTCTCTCTCTCTGTCGAAAAAGGGGAGTCGATCGTCCGTGAACGGAAGGCCGCCGGCTCGCTTTTATCGCCTCCGTTTCGAGATTTCGCCTGATTCTGGAAGGGACGAAGGAGGGTAAGTGGTCGGATATTTATGAGAGAGTGAGTCAGAAGGCTCGCGAGCCGGGCTTTCCGGTGAGACGCTTTTGTTTGAGGCGATTATATATTTTGGGCTATGGACTCTTTGCGTAGGGTGGAAGGTCGATGAATAATTTATCGCTCGGGAGATGATTCTTTTGTTGCGGAGTTAATAATGATGAGTCCGGAAATCAGTTGATGATTGGAAATCCATTATCAGAAATAAGGGGAGTAAGGGGAGTCTATAATATTGATAACGGCTCGTTTTCTCACGCTTATTTGCAAATGGAAGGAATGTTACTTTTCACTTATTTACGTTTTATGGCAAATTTTTTAGTTGATAATGAAAGTATGACTCATAAAGACACGAGCAAAAACGAATCCGCCGGGGTTTTATTGATGAGCGTCAATTTTTTTTTTTAATTTCCTTTGTCCGGTATCCCGGATTGCAAAATAAATTGGCCACTTTTCGTTCCTAAGTACGTTACACCGACGCGGAAACGTTCTATTAATAAATACTCGACTCTCCCGAAATACGTGTAAATCGATACGAGCTTTGAATATTCAAAGACTCCGTATTGTCGCGCTCCGGGCATTTCGCTTATTTTTTAATGCTAATCGGTTGCAGAAAGGGAAGGGCAAAGACATTTGCGTTAAGCTCAAATGGAAATACTTTTTTTTTTATTTCGCCTCTAAGCCTTTTGATTATTCATGCGTAAGTAAGCCTCGATTTACGAAACGGTCTGGCAGGCTTTCGCGCGGCTTTCACAACTATACCGTATTAAATGTATAAAAGATTTAGCGAGATGTGTAAGGAGATTTTCAATAATATTTTAGTGCGCTAATGGGCTAATTATTCACAGGGAATAAATTTTGTTACTCTCTTCAAAGGTGTTATGAAATGTATTAAAATCCTTCTGATTCGTTAGGAATTTTCATTTTACGTCGTCCGGTGTTTCATTTAGTACTAAAGTAGGTGTAATAATTTTTATGGACAGATTTGGTAATAAAATCTTGTAATAAAATAGACACCGTAATTACTTCCTAATTATTAGACGACATGAGAATTGTATTAGTAAGATTATATTCAGATTTTCCTTACAGATTTCTTAAGTCTCTATTTTTAAATCGTGTGTGTCAAGAGAATTTTTATACACCTGGAATCGCAAATGATCTGTATAAAAAATATAATGTTTCATAATTTCTTTCTTCATGCGTCTTTAAACTTTCATTTTTTTTCCATTTCCTGTAATATCTTTAATAACTTGCACTATTATTAAAAATTTTTATAAAAAAAGTCTTTACATATCCCCATAAGTTTATAAAAGCAATGTGGTAGAAGGATAAATCAGACATAAGTAAACGTCAATTATACACAGAAACCAGAAATATAAATCAAATATCAACAATAATTAAAAGCACTAATTAATTATTACATTACTAAGACATTCAAATTTTCTACGACAATCGCGTCTTTTATCAAGCTTCAATTTCTTTAACTTTGATCAAATAAATTTTGAATTTATTTTTCATAATACAAATACTTGGTTTATTATTTTCGCAAAGAGATAACACACCCGTCGCAAGGAACAACCGAAAAACCCGCGAAAATTAATCGATCCCTGACGCAACTCGCACTTTTTCTATCCATTAATAAACCCATAACGCTCGGCGCACAATAAAACTCGTCGCGGCCGCTGCAACGCGGCGGCAGACATTCATTACCGGTCGCGCTAATTATTTCACGTCAACCGGCCGTAAAGCGCGAGAGGGTTATTTCGCGAGTCTTTTTTTTTTCTTTCCGGCACCGGCACAGGCCCTCCGGCCGCACGGGACATTAACCAGATAGCGCAATTAGCTCTATATCGGATCGGATATTGCGACTCTCGCGCAATGGCCTTTATGGGAGAACAGAGAGCGGGGAGATCGACGATAGAACCAGTTTCCGAGGCGGCCATTTTCCCGCCGCGGCGATAATAATATAAGCGCAGTTTGTTTAAATCTTTCAAAACCCAAGCTCGGGCATATTGACGCGGCCGATTTTTGTTTGGATTGCGTTGCTACACCGTAGCCCGCGCTCGAAAAGGACGAGAGAAGAGAAGACTGAACTTAATTCACTGTTAAAAAAATGATTTTATTTATAATATCTTGTCAGTTCGGTGGCTTTAACGAGACAATCCTCTTTTTGAAAAAAAAGGCTGCTCAAGGAAAAAAAGGAGAGCTTGTTTTCTCCCCGGAAACGATAGATTCGCGGCTTTTCGTCGTCCGTGAGAGCTACTTGCGACTCGCCCCGCGCATTCGTTTTTTTTTTACTGACGTTCGTATCGTCAATAAGGAATGAAATCGCGGCCCGGACAATCCTTGCGATCGCCGTGCTCGCTTGTCTTTAAAAATCGCCAATTTCGATGAGCCGATGTAGAGTCAATTAAAAAAACTAACTTTATTTACAACAAGTAACAGATTATATTCGCGGCGAGGGGCTTCCTCCAACTGCTTGTCGTTTGCATTTCTTTTTTCCACCTAATGAATCTTTAAAACTCTATTGACACTCTGAAAGCCCCACCAGCTACTAAATCGTCCCTCGACCAACGCGAAAAAGCTCATCCTCGCAAAAACTCCGCATCAAATCCACCCCGCCAAACACATCGCTCTCTCTCTCTCTCTCTCTCTCCGCTCGTTCGAGAATCGCGTGCTTCGTATAATAACGGCAGCCGGCGCCGGGCTTGATTTTATCCGCTCTCGCGATTGCGTCAGCGCGGCGGTTGCGTTGTCGCCTCCTCCCCTCCCCCCTCGCGTTTTCGCGGGCCGCGGCGTTATCGCCCCTGATTTATATGCCCGCGAGCTCCGCGCGGTCCATTCGCGCGCCGAGCGGAAGTCGCCGCTGATGATTAACATTTGCGCCATTGTTTTCGGGGCCGACGAGGGGCTGCTGCTGTTGCTGCTGCTGCCGCCTCTTGTTTTGTCGCTCTCGCTGCTCGACGAGTTTTCGCGCGGGAGGGGCACACAGCGAGGGAAAAATGATGCGCTTTGCTTTTTTTTATGTGGCGGCAGGAGAGGATATTAGGGAGCTTGGACGGGGAGATTTTTACTGACTTCTTTGGCTTTCGAAGTCTCAATATCTAGTTTCTATCTTGTTTGCAAATGTTTGTTTTTGCAAATCCTGCAAATAACAAGTTCGCGCTGAATTTTATATAAACTTTTTTAATATTTCTATAACCGTTTGATTTAGTGCTTGCATTATACGTAAACATGATGAAACATGAGGTTATATACCCGCGTATGAAAAAAAAAACACGTATGTTGCGCACGCAAGTTTTGGAACCTCTTTATTAACAAGAGAGAAATTCTAGCTTCTTAGTGCGCGAATTTATGACTCGCCTGGTAAAAATATTATACCTGGTTTTGTTGCGTTGCAGGTGGTTGCTTATAAGACATAAATTATGTTTTACATCATACTTTTTTTCATCAACAAAAACTGTATTGCATTACTGTATCCGTCGGAAAAAATTACATGCAGGAATTCGTATAGATAATTTAATGCCCGAAATAACGGAGTTTTAGCATCCTTCTTTCGTATAAATATAATTATTCTGTAAATATTTATTATTGATTTGTTTATTGGGCTGTCAGTTATTTTATCCAGTTGAATTAAATAACAACTTTTAACAATTAGAGTTAAATCGCTCGTCCTGTATCCTCGAAATAATGCAGCGTATGCATCCATTAATATTTATTTAAACATCAGTCTTGCCGCCGCCAGACGAAATAAAATATTTTTCAGCCAGCCTAATTAAACCAGCCAGCCCTACCCGAAGCGCAAACAAACAATAAACATCTCTAATTCGAATCCAAAAACCCAGTCCCAAATCACTCCCCCCTCCCCCCCTCGCGGAACCCCGCTCGAAATTTCCTCCAAATGCAAATAGCCGTTCTTTATATGCAGCGGCCGCGGCGCGCCGTGATTTACTCATTCAATCAGCATACCTACACCAAACACTCATTATAACGACTCCGCTACCTCTCTCCCTCTCTCTCTCTCACGGAGGCGCTTGCTCGGGGATCGAGCCGAGAGAGAGAGAGAGAGGAAAGAAAGGAAAGGGGGCGAGAAACAAAAAGCGCCGGGGCAAGAAAGATAAATTGAGCGACTGCTTCGCCGCTCGTTCGTTCGTTCGGCGAATCCCGCTTGATTAACGAACTCTTGCGGCCGGCGGCCGGGCGGCTTTTATTTTCGCCGGACGAGCCGCGCGCGAGAGAGAGAAAGAGAGAGAGAGCGACGGAAACCGCGAGGGAGATGAGCCCGCTGGATTCCTTTTTGCTCGAAAAAAAAGGGAGCCAGGGTGACTTGCAGCACGCGCCGACGGCTAAATGGATTTATAATCGTGGAGGAGGATAGTCGCGGAACGCGGGACGCAGCTCGCCGAAGCGCTTTTTCTGCACACCTTTTCGGAGCTCGGCCGCAGTCTTTTGGCTTTTTCGGATTTAATGAATTTCCTGATTACCGCGGGAGTCGAAACGACTCGCGCTTGGGAATTTATTTGGATAGTTTGGGAAAGTGGGTACTTGTTTTAATTGAATTAATGCGGATGCATATATGTATGCTTCATTCGTTCGAAAGGTTGCCCAAGAGATAAGAGATTATATTTTTATCCGCTTTTCGAATATCTAGTTTCATTTTTAAATAAATTTGAATGCACGTTGAATTAACAATTTTTAAATTTGAAAGGTCACCACTGGCCATCCTCCGTAAATTAAAACTATATTCAGACGTGTTCGCGACCTCCTCCACTGCACCTTTTCTATAAATAAACAGCCTCCCAAATGACATTCGCACCCCGCGGTCCCATTCAAAATTAAGCGATTCATCACGGCCGTGTTAGCACCAAGTTACGCAAAACCCTTCGAAATCTCGCAAAATCCACTGCTCAAAAAACACATCCCATCGTATTATACTTACCGGTCATTCCGCGACGTTTAATTTTCCCTATTCAAAAAACCCGAAGCGCTCCGTATCGATACACAAACCGCGGCCAATTTATTGGCACTTAGCTTCTTCCTAACTAATTTATCGTTCCAATATTATCTCCGAGATTCATTAAAAACAATAGATTTCAAAAACTTAATTTCGAACTATTTTATATTTAATTAATTATTTATTTTTATATTATTTTATTTTTCTATGTCCATTTTAAAATTTAGTGAACAGGAAACACAATTTAAATAAAAATTTTGTTTTTGCAATATTTAAAGTCCTAAAAAACAATTCTTGAAACTCCATGCGCAAAGCCTGATTACGCGCAAACTTACATAAAAATTCATGTGATAAATCAAGTTTTGCACAAGTCGTTTCAAAATATAATGTTCAACACAAGATCATAAAGGTAATTTTAATCTGGTGTTCCCTCTTCACGTAACTTCCTTTAAAAGAAAATTAAATAAAAATTTCAAGTAAATTGAATTTTCTCTATAGTAATTATAAGACAAAGAAAAATAATTTTTTATATTTGATTTGAACTATATTGCTGAAACTAATGTAAACATTCTTAATAAAATAATAATAATAATAAAAATATGACAGTACTATGTTATATATATAATCGCGATACCATACATAACTTAAAATCGTTGTAAAATAAAAACTAGTAGATGAACTTCAAAAATTCATTTCAATTTTAAAAGTTTAGTTAAAGACGAAAAAAATAAATGGCCGATCATTGAAGAAGACCGATTATTCACTAAGATACAGCTATTCAAAAAATTGAACCAAAATAAATAAAACTTTAACATCTTTTGAACTAATACGTTTCATAAGCAGAAAAACTATACAGCTCTGAACGTGTAAAAGATCTACCTTTTCCCAAAATTTCAAGAGAAAGAAAACTCATTTTTTTCGGTTTTCAGCTTTTTATTCAAAAACTAATTGACAAAATAGCTTGAAATTTTGAAAGATTATAGCTATATATATTCTTAATTACCAAAAATTTTTTCAGAGCAGTTGAGAATTTAATTTAAGAATTATAAGCTTTTTTTTAAAAAAAAAACACGTTTTTATTAAAAACAAAAGAACCATAAGAGCTAGGGTAACTTTTTTCTCTGAAATTATAGGTATTTTTATGCTCTTTAAATTGGCCTTTGTTCGATTCAAATATCTCAATCCTATCATTAAAAAAAAAGTTAAATTATATTTTTCGAAAATCGAAAATTTGGGGACTGGTCATATTCTACACAAATTTATTGTACATGATCGTACTATCGGATAGTAAATAAATATTTACTACGTGTACAATAAGTTTGTGTAGAATATGACCAGTCCCAAAATTTGCGATAAAACGATAACAAATAATCTAATCAAAAAAAGATTTTTTTTTGCCGCCATCACAAAAAAAAAGCAAAAAAAAATGAGCCGTGAAGGATGCAAATCCATTTAGTAGAAGTTGAGATCCAGCGTATACACACACACACACACACACACACATCCATACAGACCAAAATTTCAAGTCACTTAAGATACTTTTCAAAAACCATTAAACCATTGATTCTTGTTCCTGATACCTTAAATACAATTATAACAGGTTTTTAGAACAACTCCAAAAATTACTGTCCCAAAGCTTCCTCTAGGAGGAAGCAATACTCGTCCCATTAATATCCTAATCGGCCGTAAAGCTCAGGAACGTCTTACGTAACGCCGGGCCGTTAGATTATTACACTATACGAAGCCGATACCGATCGCGAAAGGCGATCGTAACCGGGCTATTAATTGTCCGCCGCGGTTTTCCGATAAATCACTCTCGCATCACACACCGGCAGCAGCAGCAGCAGCAATAGCAGCAGCTGCCGCAAAAAGCACAGGGCAACAGGTTCGGGTGGCACGGAAATCGAGAGTGTCGAGTGGGTGGTCATGCCGGGGATGAGTGCGCCTTTTTCATATATAGATTAGCTGCCTATGGATTTTTTCGGGTTAATTACGAGAGCCACGACGAGAGGGATCATCTGTTATGCTAATGCAAGTTTGGCCGAGGCTCGGGGTGCCTGTGGAGGTTTGTTTTGGTGGATGATCGTTTATACGGTTTTAATTGGCAATTTTTGCTGCTGAGCTGGAGATTATTAAGGTTAGATTATGAATGGGATATGGGTTTGAGTGGTAAATCGTTATTTTATGAAACTGCATTAGAAATTTCATTGGTACAATTAATACGTTTATTATGATCTCGAATCTTATAAAGTCATTCAATACTTAATATAATTATAAATTTATTACGATTGCTAAATGAATAGAAGTGTAATTCAAAAAGCAAGTTTCCTTGCATTATTTAAATATTATTGTGCATTAAAAAGCAATAATAATAAATAATGTTCAACTAAATTGACCTATAACAAATAATTAAGTATTTATTTAATTTATATCTTGCTCAATTGTACTGAATGTTTTTAAGTAGTAATTACAGTTAATCATAACAATAAATTTTGCAGCAACTGGTTTTAATTTACGACGCTGGAAGAGTATTGATTAAATCGTGTGCTTAAATGCAAGTTTATATTTAATAAACGGTAAATAATATCAATCACTCATACTGTCACTTGTCAATCAAATATTATGTTACTTTTTAATTTTAAGAGGCTTGTTAGCTTTGATCCTTGCGAAGTTATGATGAAGAAAAGTATTTGAAAATATATAAAAAGGGATTTTTCAAGCACATAATCATTCAATTATTGTTCTTCTCTTCCTCAAGTTAAAAAAACACCTCCTTCTTAGTTTCATAAATGAAAACGTTACACAATTATTTCTCGCAAATCAATAAAATCAATAACCCGGCATCTCTCAACAAACCCCGCAACGAAACTACCTTCCTCAAAATCACACTCAATCCGCGGCTCGCAATGAATTCTCCCTTATATCTCCATGGCAAACTCCGGCAATTAAACACAGCCGTCAAATAAATAACAAATACCTCGGCTCTCTCTCTCTCTCCGCAGCTGCATAGTTGGCGGCAATTATCCCTCGGCATCGACTACCGGCGGTCCGCCGCGCGCCGAAATTCCGGATTCCGAATTCACGGATTCCCAGGCATTAGGCAATCGGATCGATCGCTCCCCTATTATTTATCCCGGCAATTTGCCCTTGACGTCACGGACGCCCAATCGCCGAGAGATCGGCTCGCGAGCGATTGCTTTTCCCGTTCGTTGCTGGACGCTTTCTTTTTTATTTTGGGGGAAGGGGGGGGGGCTACCGCGCGACACGCGATGAAGATTTTGGAGGTAAGAGCGCGGAGAGCGGTAACGGTAAGGAATTGAGGGTTTGCCGTGATTGGAGGCGAGTTGTTCGATTGATGAGCGGAAATTCATTTTTATTGAAATCGGGTTGGTAGTTTCTGCGAGTGAGAGCTCGAGTTTTCGACTCCTGCATGTTGTACTCTTTTTATTTAGAAAAAAATCCGGCTTTACTGCTTAATATTGTTATTATTGGTTAAAACAATAATTTGTATATAAATGTATTTTGATTTTACAGATAATAATATACAATTTAAACTTAATGCTTAATAATTTTATCATTATTTATGCTGCATTTCATTATTATATTCAGATTATTTTTTGCTTTCAAATACCCCGCTTAATTTATAAATAAATTGCATAATTTACATACTCATAATTTTACAACCAAATGAACATAATAAGTCAGGAATAAAAATCCAACCTGTATTCCACATTCTATTAAAGCTCCTCGATATATCGGAAATGAAATCCGACGAACGCATCACTTATTCAGAGACGTCGGCGGACGATACATAAAACGACACCTAATAATAAAAATCCATATTTACCTTCGGCCCAGCGGAAAGGATGATTGATTAAACACAATTATCTCCCTTTTCCGGAAATTAAAGATTAAATCTTGCGCGCCTCGCGACGGAAGCTTTTCTCGGAGGAACTTGCGCCTACGCTCGTTTCCTTTCATTCGGCGAAAAATGACGCATCGCTTTATAGATTGATGGAGCTCCATTGATCAGGAGAGAGGAGTTTTGGTCTCGATGCGTTGAAAATAAATTGTTTGTAAATTCAATTGGTGTTACACTTTATAGCCGAATGGGTTTTTAATTGAATTATGGGTACATACTATGAGTGTGGAAATTATGTTCGAGTTGTAATTACAAGGATTGCCGCAACTTTTACTGGCGTGTGAAATATTATATATCTTTAGCTGATGAAAATTTAGGCAAAAGTTACGCGAATAAACTTGTAGAGCAAAACGCTACATAATTTTTATTGACAATTTTTTAAAAATACGTTAAAAAATCCAATTTTAAACTCGTTCTCGAATATATACAAACGGTTTGCTCAAATCAGCTGCAGCATTATCTTTGTAAGGAAAATCATATCGAAAACGTCTTGCAAAACGTAAGAAAGTCACGTGTATTCCTCGCGAGAGAAAGACTCGCGTCTACATCGAGTCCACAATGCAAAGCAAACTTGTAAAATCACAAAGCGTACGTTCGCCTTGAGCAATCGATTGTTTCCTCGCGGAACGTCAACAGTCGCCTACATCCAAGCAAAAAAGAAAAAAAGAAAACCCTCTCGAGCTCGTTTATTCAAGCGGTCCGCTCAATCAAACGGCAGAAACAACAGAGACAGCTACATCTCCATTGTTTATCCTCCCCGAGACGCTGTTTCCAATCCGCTGCACTCCTGCAGACGTGGCACAATTTCGCGGCGCAACGAAGGAGGGAGCTCCGCGAGGCTCGCGTTTCCTTTCCGCGATGGTTTGTAACAAGTGGTTTTGACCGCTAAGAGTTTTTTTTTCGCGCGCGTTGCGCAATGTTTGTATTCCGTTTCCTTCTCCCGCGAGGGAAATTAATATAAGCTCTCTCTCTCTCTCTCTCGGGTAACCGCGCGACATTTTTGAAAAACTTGAAACTGATGCAACTTCAATGTAGCTTAAGTAAGTGGAGCGCCGCTGAAAGTCGGGTTGATGCTCAAAACTAGATTAGAACGGAGTGTAGGCCGAAAATTATTGAAACGAACGAATTTAAGAGCCGCCAGAGCGGATAGCTGGGAATAGCTGCAGGAATAATAATGCTTTTCCGAGGTGGAGTTTACAAGTAAAATATGAATCTCGATGTAGTTGATTTCGTAATGAATTTCGCATGGGTAATGGAAACGTCTCGATTTAAAAATGGTTACACAAATCGAACATTTTCCTGCGATATAATTAGTCTCGGAGTTTTTTTTTTTAAGGAAATTTAAAATGTAACTTGCATTTATTTGAAAAATGTCACTTGCTTTACCAATAAGTTATTTATAAAACTGCTAATTTTTATTAATATAAGCTGCACTTTATTTCTTTGATGTTTTGCAGCGGATTAATTGCCTTATTTATAAATCTGTTAATCATTTTTATAATTTTACTGATATGTGAAATAAAATATTTTAAAATTATTTCCAAAGAGATTTAATGACCTCATTAAAGGCATTTATGATATTTAATGTGCAAATTTTTTAAGCAAAGTTATTAATAACATTTTAATTAAATAATATTATTGATTTAATGTTAAAAAAAAATTCATTATTAAAAAAAACATCCTCAAGTCGATTCAAATCCTTCCTTCAAACGAATGCTTTTTAATTATCATCTTTCTTTTCAGATCAACTACAACCCTTCATCCCCCATTGAAACCCAAAATCTAAACAAAGCCCCTTTTTCACAGCCACTCCATCATCTACTCCCCCGTCCAATCAAACAAACACTCCTCTCTCTCTCTCTCTCTCGCAGGCAACTCCCGCGCAAATTCTCGCCTTTGCCTTGGCGCTTAGCCTCTCGGCTCCCGCGCACAATTCCGACACAAAGGGCGGCCCCCTGGAATTCGATTTCCATCCGCCGCAGAGCCGCCGATCACGGACGCTAATTGAGAATCGGGGCCGCGAAAAACGGCGCGGCACGCATTTTCGATGTCTCGATTAAGGGCTAATTAATCCGCGGCGCGGCGATTAATTAGCGGTGAGTCGCCGAAATATAACCACGACGACGAGGATATTTGAATAATTACGGGTGCGGGCCTTTTTTTTCGGGGCTGGGTTTGTTGAGGGCTTAATTACCTTTGTGATGTGTAAGAGCGGAGTTTACGGGCTTTGTGCTTTCATAATTTGCGGGATAAGTTATGCATTGGCTTTTATGGTAAGGCTTTTCGTATATGGGAATCGATTTGGGTAGGTGTTACCCTGAGGTATGGATGGCAAGTAATGGAAGCTGTAGAGTTTGTCGACTTCTGTTATTATTTTACCGTCAGTTAATTATCTGTATCGTGAAATATTATTTTTCATTATTTCAATTTCTTCATTATTCGTTATTTCAAATTTCTTTTTTTAGAATAAATGACATAAAAAACCTTTATAAAATGAATATAATAATAGCAAAATGGGAATTGGTAGTGATACTAATTTTACTTCTAAATGTAAAAGTTTGAGTTTTTCCGCAGCAAGAAAAGCATATTCATGTTACAAAAAAATATGATAAATGATAATATCCGCATCGAAACGTGACATTTAATTATAATCCCAGAAAGAATTTCTAGTTCAATCACAAACTTTATTGCAATGCAGAAAACCCATAAAAAATTTTACCACAAAAAGTGTCACCAATTTGCAAAGCACTCAAACGCCTTAAATCAAAATTTAACGCGTCAAGATTCTATAAAAAACAGTCAAGAATAAAAATCTTTCACTTCCTAAATATCTATAAAAATGATATTATGAAACTTGACAAATGGAACAGCTTTAAATAATTTGAATTGTACACCCGTTCTTATATAATCCATAATTAGAGTGTAATGAACTTTGGATCAGATTTTATCAACGTACTTTACTGCAGCTTTGCAATTCCTTTGATTATTGCACAAGATAATCGTTACATAAAATTACAAAGCAAACTTCTCATCTAAATAGTAACAGAAAAATGTACTTGTTTGTGTTACACGATAAGCCTCCGTGTAAACACCGAATGAAGTCGTGCTTTGTATCATGATGTAAGGCAAAATCCCTATAATAAAACACGAAATTTATCGCCCCTCGAGCTCTACTATTTTCCTAAATCCCACGGCGAAACCAACGTCTTACTAAAAAAAAAAAGGACGAACTCGAGCCTCAAAATTAGCATATCTTTTGTTCTTATCTCCCGAGACATTTTGAGCTGCTCCGTATATCCTTTCTAAAATCACACTTGCCTGCCCTGGACTTTTCGATAAATTTTGAATCGCGCCGCTCGATCATGGAGATAGAGGCCGCGAAAAGTATGCGCGGTAATTATGAGTCACGCGAGCGCGAACCAAACTGGATACGACTAAGATTTTGTAATGGCAATGAACGGAACGGCATAAATGACTATCCTTTGCATAAAATGCACGGGGATTAATGAAACGAGCCGAAGTGACTGGGAAACACAATGATAACGATGTGGCGTTTTAGAAAACGGTTTGTTTATTGATGTTTTAGAGGTTCAGTGTACTTTAGGGGACTTTATTTAACTGATCCCTTGGGTTCTCAGTGGGGAATTAGGAAAGATTATATATATAATTTTATTTTGTTAATTTTGATTTTCCAGAGGATGAATAAATTTTGATATCCCCTGGTAGAATTATTAATCTATAAAATGGCCATGAAAAATGGCCAGTTCTCCGTCCTAAATGAAACGTTTTTTAAGCCAATTATTGGTCTTTTTGATGCATGAACATAACCTCACATATTTTTATTACACTTCAGTCTCCGTTCTCAGTTATTTAGTAATATAGTAAAAAGCATCTAAATGCTATGGATAGCTTATATAAATGCAAAGAAGTAGCTTAAACTAATTCAATGTTTGTAATTGTTCTTCCGTGAAAAATTAAGAAAAATATTAATTTCGACTCGTCCCCATTTTTTTGCTCCAGTTCTTAGACCTTTTTTGCGTATCTAAACTGGGCAATAAAACTAGCTTGGAAATACTGAAAAAATAGTCATTGCAGAATATATAATGCTTTAAAAAGCCGGCTTGGGTATTTTAAATGTCATAAATAGATTCGAAAAAACATCAAAATCAATTCGTTTCATTTATGTAAGAAACTTGGGTAGTAGTAATGCCCAAGTTTTAGACATTTGCGAATGAAAATAGCCAGTTTTGGACATTTGCGAATTAAAATGGCCAATTCTTACTTTAAAAATAGTTTCGATGTCTACTAGGGTCTTTTTGGTCGTTTGGTAAATGCACTTTGTTATTAAATGCTTTTAGAGATTGCAACAGATTTTAATCATGTTAACTCATGTAATGACTAGTCTTCTCGTTACAAAATACGGCTTTTAGCTCCGATAATCCAATAATCATAATATTGTAAACATCAGTAAATCGCAACAATTTATTAATAAATCACTCGTGAAGTTATGTGTTACCCCTTTCTTTACAGTAAATTGTGAATAAATTTGGATTTGGATTTCATTTTTTATCAAAAAAAGTATTCTTCGATCAATTTTTCTCTTAGTACGAGGGCGTTAAATCGAGGCTAAATAAAACTTGTAGTTGCTGATAAAAAAATGGAATATTTTTTATTAACGTGCTTTAAACTCTACTAAGGATATTTTAAACACACTCTTAACATTGTAAATCTACAAAAAACGCTTTTCCACGTTATTAATCGAATCCATTCATTATTCCCGCAAAAAAGAAGCCATAACCGAGCCCCAAAGAAAATAATAAAAACAAAAAGGTGCTCGATAATTGTGTTTACATCCACTTTGCGCGAATAATTACTTAATCGGGAGAAAAAATGTAGGTCGCGCTCAACTTGAACTTTCTACCAAGTATATATGCGCAGCCGCTCGTGTACCTTTGCAATAACATCGACGAAGTGCATTTAAGCGCTGCCGGCCATTTCAACCGGAAGACTCGTCGGATTCCTCGGAATTAAAATGATTTATCATCGCACTTTGACGTGGTCGATTAAATAAAAAGTACTTTATGCGAAAGGCGGGGTTTATATACGTTCTTTATTAGCCTTTGGGGAAAATGGAAAGGATATTGGAAATTGAATTTGCGTCAAGTGTTTGACTTTGTGTCGTTATGCGAGTAGAAAGTTTTGATTTTGAAAAAGGTAGTTTGCAGAAATTGGACTTATTTTAGGGGTTGATTATTTATGTAACTGATTCATTCATTTTATTTGCACATTTGTGTGTAAATATGTAATTTTGAATCTTTTTGGGAGTTCATAACACTAATTACGTGATATTTATCGTTTCTTTGCGTATACATAAATCACGTTATTTCATAAGATTATATTGTTCGTTTATTCTAATTAAAAGTTGTATCTGCCAAGTACATTATTTTATCAGTACATCAATATAAACCTCTAAAAATGATAAAACCCGACGATCAGCAATAAAAACCGAGTCAAAGCAATCGGCAGTTATTGGACTTTTTACGGCCATTCATCGAGCTCTCTTTTCATTACTGTTATAAAATTATTAATACCCTTTACCTAACATGAAGAAATAACCGAACTACATTATACAACCCAGATTATTTCCGCGTTCTGCACCCCGAAGCCAAGTACTTGACCCCAATAAGACCACCTCGAGAGCCAAAACCGAGCTTTTGGCTCTCTCGATATCATTACGCGCACTATAAAACAGTATATTTCTCTATCGGCTTGATTGCGCTCTCCGTATCCCACTTTCGATGCTGCGTATTCCGCTCCGGAGGCTCTATATGTACGTGCGCGCGTTATACGCGCGCGTGAAAATGATTGTAGTTTTAGCAGAAATTACTACCCGACTGTTTAAATTTATGCTTTAATTATCCGAGAGCGTTGCATCGTTATTTTAAACTGTCCGGTGTGACAGCTTACGTTCTCTCGCGCAAGGAGGGGAGTCGAAGGAACTGCGCATTATGAGTATTGTTTCGAAAGCCGAGTGAAAAACTGGATTAAAAATTTATGTAGGATCGTCGTGTTTTCTGATGTGATTTCTGTATTGTGGCGAAATGATGGGGATTTTTGTCGCGAAGGAGGTACAAATCAGCTTTATGCAAACTTTTGAAAACTGATTTGTGAAAATGAGTATAAATTTTCTGGCATCGTACACCGATACTCGATTTAATTAAAAGGAACCCCCATAAAAATCTTCAAACAATTTAACAAAATTATATGCCTACAACCCTTATTTTAAACAATCAATCACGTTTGCGTATCGAGATATTTCACCAACTATATTCGCCTGAAAGTTTGAAAACAAAGAGAAAAACAGAATCCTGCGCAGAAACGTCAACTATATCGGCCTGTAATAAAAACGTACACGCCATGCGATATTTCCTATTGCTCTTGCAGTCACGTTCAGCTCGCGTCACTCTTACTCGCGTACATAAATGGTACACGCTTATTGGACTCAAATGCTAATGCTTGATGTAATAATTTCATTCTATGTTTATAAACAAAAGCCCCCTCACTCGGCATTCCTTGTTTAAAATGACTTCTGCTGGGTAATTAATCATTGCTGAACTCCGATTGAAAAAAAACGTTCCTTCTGTTCGATCTATTTAATCTAGCGCTTTTTTGTCGTTAATTAGCCGTTCTTTTTAAATAGTTATTTCAAGATTAACATGCGATTTACAAAGTTTATTAATATTTATAAAACTTGCGCAGCTGTAGGTATCTACAAGCTTCGCGGAATTTCTCAATAATTAATATGCAACAAAATAGTATTAAACCAGCAAAGTGCGTAGTTTACTTTTATGAACCGTTATTTAAAAGCCGTTACCGACCGATTTCAATAAGAACAAATTAGCATCTACCGAGCTTCTGTAATTCTTATACACTTGTCGCTCGAGAATTTTAATTTCGCAGATATTAATTTTTAGTCAGACCTCTTTTCATTTTCTGCGCTAATAAATTACGCTCATTGAGGATAATGTGCGTAAATTGGTTGCATAAAAGTTACTTTAGTGCAAACTATAAAAGGACCAAAGATTCGTTAATTAAAATGTAAGCAGAAATTAATTAAAATTCATTATTAATTAAATGATCTACGAAAGTATTTTTACTTCAATAAATAGATGGATGTTCTTTATGCATAAGAGATGGAAAATTACGTAAAATATTGCACCCAAACCACCATAAAATATCACCAAAACTCAATCTCCATCAACGCAATAAATGTAATAAACTGTACGATTCAATAAAGCACGCAAACGAATATATCTGCCATCTCCATCATAAGCCGCACAATCAAGCCGAAGCGATCTCACTCGTTCGCATGTCATCCACTCCTTAAACGCATTCATCCCGCAAGCGCGAGACTCGCGAACTCCTAACATCGTCCGTTGCCGAAAAACAAAGAAACCCAGAGAGAGAGAGAGAAATCTCTTGGCAGGCGCACCAAGACACACACTCGACCGCGGTCCTGGTCCCGCGGTTATACAATCCCCTCGGCGAGCGCGCATTATGCCATTATGGTGCCGGCGTGTGTGCGCGCGTGCGAGTAGGTGTGGCGGCGGCTGGGAACAGCGGGCGACCGGCCATTGGCTTCGGAAAAGCGGCGGCGGGGTGAGATATCCGAGAAATGGAAAGTGAATTACCTATATAAAGGGTGGATTTCGGGCCGACTAACGCAGTCACAGCTTCTTGCGGACATCGGCACGCATTAGTTGGCACAAGTAGTATTAGGTCCCAGTCATGAGGGCTTTCGTACGTATTTTTAAATCATCATTTTTCGCTTTGGGTTCGCCTGGGACTCGGAGGCTTTTCCTTGCCGCCGTTTTCTTTTTTTCAATTTTTTAACGCAGTTTTTCAAAACGGCAGTTTTCGCGCGGAATGGGGTACTACATTTTTATTTCGTCAAGAAATAACTGATTTTCAAGTTGGCAGCGCAAATTTAGTTTCTTAGAAAATTTTTATTATTAGCTTCTGGATTATGTAAAAATTAATTACGTATATTTTTTTCGAAAAATGAAAAGAAAAAAAATGTGGGTTTCAAGTGAAAGTCTCAATAAAGCTTCGAATAAACTAAGTGTACTTTTTGTCTCGTTTTCCAAAATTTCAAATTTTTCATGCCCCGATAAAATTCTTTTCAAATCAAAGCTCATCTTTCTTCCAAACACTATTACGTTAAAATAGAGTTTCACACCCAAACGACTTTACATTCCTCCCAGCTCCAATTAAAATAAAAAGTCCTCTCCACGCTCCCTCCAACAAATTTATTATTAAACCCGCCTACAAAACAGCAGACTTCCTCCACCTTCCGCTCGGGCGCACTTCCTCTATTTCTGCGGCTCGTTTTCGCTCTAATCACCCCGCAAAAAGGGCGCACGTGTCATCGTACGGAAGTACGGCTTTTTTCTCCGGCGAGCGCTCCGAAGGGCGCGAAAGCCAGCCGCGCCGGCGTTGCTTAGAGCGCGAAATTGGGTAATCGCTCGTGAGCCCGATCGACGTATAAAAGTGCATCCTCCTCCTCCTCCGTGCGGTTTCCCCCTCGACAAAAAAAAAAGAAGAGGAAGAGACAGACGGCCCCGGGTTCGCTTTGAAATTTCAGCGACTTTGTTGCCTTTTTTGCTTCCGCTTACGCCTCGGTGGTGTACAAACGGTCTCGTACTTTTCAAGCTGAGCGCGTTTTTTTGCCGGGGCGAGGCGAGATGCGAGGCTATTATGGGTTATTGAAGGTTTGAAATAATCGAGATTTCGTTATTAAGGGAAAAAGATTTTGGGCAATCTTTGTAGCTTTGCGGGATTGATTTACGGGAAAACGCAATTTATTGCGAGATTAATGTATAATGTAAATTGCAAAAAGGTGGCGATTCATTATTCAAATTTTAGCTGTAAATTTTAAAAGCTACTATATACTTTATTATCGCGTATATTTTGTAATTAATTTTATAATTCTATATTTAACGAGTTAATTACCAATAAAAATAAATTTCATGAATAAAATATGCGAAGGTTACTTGACGCGAAAAAGTTCTTGCTTATGCTATTAATAAATGCGTAAAAATAAAATTGCAACTTTTCCATTTTTTCTCAAAATTACAAAAAAGCCTTTGCAAAACATTGAAAGAAGCGACAGAAAAATATATCACGAAATCAATCCTCATAATTCAATCTCCGCTAATTAAGTAATCAACATCTCATCGTTCTGAAAAACTAATCTCAGCTCAAAAGCCTCGCCTACTTTCCCTTACGCAATGCATTACAAGTGCACCAACTCTGGTAGTTTTCGATTTCATCGGTACACGACTCTCTGAAAATAAGCCATCGCATAACGCCGAAGAAAAAGGCTTTCACGATTAGCGCGGCACGACCCGCAAAAAGCGCCCGATAAATCTCCTCCCGACGGCGGCGACGAAAAAAACACTGCATTCCGACGTGGGCGCAGCGCAATTTGTTCGTAAGCGAGAGGACTAATTAATTATTCATCCTCTCGGGCGTCGTGTACTCGATCTCTTTTCGCTTTCGACACTCAATCAAGCGTAAAAGGGTGAAAACGATCCTCTTTCTTGATCTCTTTCTTGCTCTGCTTCCTCGTCGGCTTCGCTCGAGGACCGAAAGTTCTTGGCGACTGTTTTGGAGGAGGAGGAGAAAATTAATTAGCTTTTTACGGTTTTATAGCAGTTTCATAGAGAAAGCAAAATTTTTTTTTGTTTTGCATTGTAATTTTGCTATTTTTAGATGCTTCTTTTTGGGATTTCTAGATTTTGATACAAACTTATTGTGCTATTTATAAATTAAGTATTCATTGTGAAAGCTGAATTTTAAAATCATGATAAAATGGTTTGCTATATAAGATATAACTAAAATTGGAAAAAATTTTTATTTCATAAAAGCTTAAAATTAAAAAAATTCTGTAAAAACTACATTTGTATAAGATCAATTAAAAGTATTTATGGATTTTGTCAAATTTATCCAGATTAAAAAATTGAATGCACACCTGCATTTTGAATATAAAATAGTTTGAAAACTCCATTTTATAGCCTTCAATCTGCTACTTGTTTCAAAAACGTACGTGTCTTGCATAGTCTTAATTCTATTCAACGCAAGCTACCAACGCGCAGCCTCAAAGAAACTAGTTTCACGAACAGCCGATATTACCCAGAATGAAATAAAGCAACCGATAAATATCCCAACGAAGCCCATAAACAATTTCCAAAGCAGCCACTCCGCTAAATCTATCTCCGTAAAGAGCCTAAAAATGAAAACAAAAAAAAAACGCCAAAGTGAAACCTGGTTCCTCGATATCGATTGCAGTTCAGTATTCTGTTGGTGACGGTCGCGGTTTGCTCCGCGGAGGAGGCAAAGAAGGAGAAGCGCGGCCTTCTCCTCGGCGACTGGGGCGGCGACAGCCTGGGTCTCAGCGGCCTGGATGACCTCGGCGGACACGGACACACCAAAATCCAGACCATCGTCAAGACCGTCGGCGTGCCTGTGCCCAAGCCGGTGGCCGTGCCCGTCCACGTCCCGGTCGACCGTCCCTACCCCGTTAAGGTCAGTTTTAGTGGCTTATTCTTTAATATCTTAACGCCCGACGCATCGATCACTGTCTCGCGGATGAAAAAGATTCATTTCGATAAGTGCAGCGACGCGCAAACTTTTCAGGCGCGCTTCCCGGAATATAGCGTCTCTCACGGAATGACAAATCAGGACTCGCTCATTGGTAATTTTCGTTACAGGTCCCCGTCGCTGTTCCACAACCCTACCCAGTTAAGGTGCCAGTGCCCCAGCCCTACCCCGTCGTGCAGACCAAGACCGTCCATGTGCCCGTCGACAGGCCCGTCCCTGTTGCAGTTCCAGTTAAGGTCCCCGTCGCAGTTCCACAACCCTACCCCGTTAAGGTAAGCTCAATTCAGATTAAGAATTTAAACAAAGCTCTTGCATTCAGTTCCGTAAGTAAATACAAAATCTCGTAAATTTCAGGTCTCCGTGCCCCACCCAGTGGCGGTCCCAGTCGCGGTTCCCCAGCCCATCCTGATCAAGGAGAAGGTTCCCGTCCTGGTCAAGAGCCACGGCCATGGCGACCTCTGGTAAATCAAGCCGACCAGTCAAAGGCCTCGCCGAGGATCCCCCCCAGTCCCGAGAAGCGAGGACGCACACGCGAGCAACGGGCGCGCCAAGAAAACGAATGAAAAAGGCAACGCGCCGACACCCAGCAGTATAACAAAAGCCGCGAGTCGGAGGGTTCGCGACCTCCGCCGCGACGCGACAACGACCAAATCCACACACTCTCTCTACTCCCCTAATTGTAATTATAGACGTCGTACGCACGATTTAATGTAATAAATTCGATTCGTCTTTTGTAATAATTTTTGGATTTTTTATTCTTACCCTTTCCCTTGGTTATTGCCTTCGTTTATTGTTTTTTTGAGAATCGGAATATCAGATTATTTAAAATCTTATTATTTTTGTATTTCAATGTGACTGTTTTTCAGTAAATCCTTTTCATTTTCATTATTTAACTTTTACTAAATTGAATTTTTTTTTTTTACAGTTTAATTACAGTATGATTTATGAAATATATATATAGTTAAAAATATATTTCTTTTGGTTTTATATAACTTGACGATATCCGTAAACATAAAAATAGATACAAAAATATAATGATTCGATAGCATCATTCAAAATAAAGTAAGCTTTACTTATCTTCAATGTTATATAGATTAATCCCTCGTAAATAATACTAGTTTTAAACTAGTTTGACAAAATGTTGTTTTAAGTATTAATTTCTTCTGAAGGAACTTAAGAAATCGCTAATTGAAAGTCAAAAGAAGATATGAAAAAGTAACGAGGAAAAAACAAATGTAAATATTGAAAAAGAAGCTCATTAGAGTCACATTCTTCCAAATCCCACTGCATATCCTAAACATAAAAAGTTTATTAACGCGATAGCATCTATGGGTGATTTTTATAGAATATCCAGTTTGCCGTACTTTTTGACGTCACATCTTTCAAGGCTACGCTCTTTAATATTTATTGATTGTGCAGACTCTTCGTCACCTCGTTTGGAAGGACTTTTTCGTGCACAGTAGTTTTTATAGCCGGCGACTCCCTATATTTTAAACTTCCGGATAAAATATAAAAACATTAAGTAACTTGTAATACATGAACTATTATCGTCCTACTTCCTTTCATCGATAATTTCTAAAGGAATCAAACGAAAGATCATAATATAACAAATTAACTGGTTTAAAAGTTATATAACCAGTAATGTCAAACATAAATTTTCATTAAAAGCAGGCCTTTCAACGTAATTGTACAATAATCCCAATCTTTACTTAAACACAATATTATATGTATAGTCACTACATTCAGTAAAACAGGCCTCATATACGGAAATTATTTTTCGTTTTAAAAGTCGAGTACGTCTGGGCGAAAAAAGACTTCTTTTTAAAAAATTTGTTAAAAAAGCCTTTAAGGAAGTCTTTTTTCCCCTTGGGTAAGGCCCCGACAGGGCTTACTGGGATTTATTTAAAAAAGACTTCCCCGCTTGAATTCGAACATTTTGTCAAACACTTGACTACTTTTCTATACTACTTTTTAGTGTGAAATGAGGGCTGTTTCATGCCTGAGTTGGGAAAAATTCAATTATTAATGCGTTCAATTACACTGAAAAAAAGGTTCCTCTCCTTACGAGAAAAATCCTCTCAATATTTACGCTAGCGGAATTTCTATTTATAAG
>JAWWML010015143.1:0-23628 GCA_035047165.1 Ormyrus rosae | reverse complement strand
TCAGATTATTAAACCTTAAATAGTTGAAATATAAAATTAACAAATATAGTCTATATTTCATGCAAGACCCTCCTTAAGAATTGAATTTTAAGGGAGGTATTCGAGTGTAATGTCATTATTGTTTACGAATAAAGTTCATTAAGAATGCAAATTTCATAAACATGTTGAATTAAAAATTTTATAAACTAAAACAACAAACCTTTCTTTTTAATTTCACGTAAAATAATTAATCCACTGAAAATATATCACAAATTTTTACAAGATGTTCTTAATATTTCATTTATTAATCAACTCGCATTTCATCATTTTATAAAAATCAATCATTTTTTCAATAATTAAAGAATAAATATCAAAGGACATATCCTGGAGCGCTCAGTGCAGGATTAATTCATAAGGGATGAAAATCGAATATGTACGTCAAAGTAATCAGAAAATGTAATAGAATAAAAATCGATCGGGCTCGTTAGTATGACTGCCTCTCGATATTTGTGTGGTTGAATTACTTTTATCTGTTAATGAAATTATCGGCCAAATCGATTTTAGGAAGCCGATTAAAAATAATTCATTATGTAATTATATATTTTATATGAAAAATACTAAAAGCACTTAAATTTTAATAGACAATGTAAAATTAGCATTAATAATGCGAATTAATAGAAGTTTTATCTTTATAGCTGGTTCTTAAATATTAAAATGTTAAATTAACCGATAGGATAAAGCGATGCATAATTCGGCATAATTAGTAGTTGAAAATTCAGCGAAAAAAGACAGTTTTTTAACAATGAACTATAATTAATAATCAAGCCTTAGGGGAATCTACGCGCTCATTTTTAAATATTGAATATAAATTGAAATGACAACGGCATAATATTAAATGTTACTTGAATATCTAATGAAGCCATTTTCTGTCTATTAATTTTACGTTGATATCTTTTATTTTCCATTTTATCCGCGTGAACTACCTGAAAGTTTCAGTTGAGCTAATCGAGCAGCTGAGCGCTCTCTCTTCTCCACCTTTCACAGTTAATAAATTTTTAACCTTAACGCAGCTTGAGGTTAAAGTATAAAGTTTATTTTTAGCTTAGAAAACGAGCTGAAAATTCAATTATTTAAAAAATCGTAACCGACACAACCCGCTTATTTTTTACCGGGGATTAGTATGCAAATCTCTTCAAATGAAATATTGGTCAAAAGTGCCCTCTGTAATAATAGAAAGTCGGAAAATTAATGATACCTTAATCTCCTCGAGCCCCAATCGAAATTCATTAGTCTTTCATAAGCGATTAAAGTGGCTAACATAATTATGGAAACATAATAATGTTGAATAATGAGTAAAATTACAAAAAAAAAAATAAACTCGAGATAATTAATTAAGCTAGACTAATACTTGTTTTGTGCGCGGAAAAGCGATTTACAGCGGCCCCCGCGGCGCAGTAATTAATTATATTCCGCGAAAATCAATAAACATCGCCTTTTATGCAAAATTCGCAAAACGCATTAATTCTTATTGTTCCGCGGCTTTAAAAACTTGTTGAATAAAAAAAGGCGCGCGGAGATCGAAATAAAAAGCGGCGAGTTAAGATCGAATTACGATACTTTCGCGTCTGACTTTATCCCGCCATTACGCACTTTGATTACTCACTTTGATGCCTTTGATTCCATTATTGATCGAACGGAATAATAAACAATTGATTTAAAAACAAAAAAAAAAGAGGTTGCACTTTTCGACGGCTCCATTTGCCTGATTAATGGTCTGAAAATTCGTGCGTGAATATTTTTCGCGGGCCGCGTAATTAAATTAACGACTAAAAATCGATTTCTTGCTTTACGCTTTTTTGGGGGCATGAGTTGCCCCTTTTAAATGTTTATCAATCAGTGGAGCAATTACGATTTAATGTATTTTGCTTGGAAATTGAGTTCAAATTATTTTCCGAACAATTAATAACTTCTAACAATATTAAGCGAAAATTAATATTACAGAAAGTTTAATTGGATTTCCCTTGTCAAATTACAAACTATATTCAAAAAATTGAATTTCAAACTTTTCTTTTGAAATTTATCTATATCAGAGACGTTATAATTATCACCACCGTATAACTGCTGTTGATTTCTATATAAAACGAGCATTTGACAGATTGTATTCGACTGAAATTATAAACCCGTAAATCGCGGTAATAAAACCGCCTGCAGGTCCGAAAATATGCAATGTCCGATACCCATCTCGCGTTTATATACTTCCATTTCGTATACGCGAGCTCGTTCATTACTCCTCCTCCGCGTTCGCGAACGCAAAAAATAGACCCGCAAAGGCGTGGATTATAGGCGGGGGAGTTCGGGGGAGTATATCGGATTCGAGTGCAAGCGAGCCCCCGGGTTTTATGGAAGAACATTCCGCTTACCTTTTGCGTATCAATGGGCACGCAGCCGACGGACGCCGGACTGCATTCGATTTTACTGACGCAGCTCTTGCTCACCTATAAAAACGTAAATCGCTTATGAAATGAGGAGGCGCCACCCCCGCCTTTTTTATCTATACATCTCGCGCCGCCGCCGGATAAAAATTAATGTCTGCTTTTAGGAGATATCGGGAGAGGGGGAGGAGGAGGGTTATCGTCGGGAAAAGTAATTAATGATATGGGAGGCGGAGAGCTGAGACAATGGCGGAGCGATGATTATTTTTTACGGGACAGGTTTAAGCTGCTGCTGCTGCCTTTTTAACTGCACCATAAAAAAGAGGTGTTTTAGAGCAAGCTTGAACTTTCAGATTATCATTAAGATTAATCTTTTAAGTTGATAATGTGGAATTAGAAAAAAAAAGGAAGAAAATAAAGCAAAAATGTCAGTCTAAAAATTCTCTGCTTATCTGCTCTATTATGTTTTACGTCTGCTTAAGAAGGATTTAGACTCGTGATAAGATTAGTATACACCTGAAAATAACATCCGAGCTGAAGAAAGTCATTGCAGTAGTGAATTTTAAATAAGTTTGCTTAAAATTAGACTGCTCTAGAGATTTTACTGCTTTTAAATTAAAGCACTTTCCTTAGTTTAATTTACTTCAAGACAACAAATTCGTAGAAAATTAAATACATTTTAAGCTTTCCTCTCTGCCGCGAGGTTAAAGTATTGATTTTGTGAAATGTGCAAGTGAAATGATACTAAAAGTATAAAAACGTTCTTCATTTCGAAATTGAATATCTAAAAATGGTTAGCGTTTTTTTTTTGCGAGAAAAATAAAGAAAGGGCAGAGCCAAAAGTAACCTCTTCCGGCGTCGGTTTCCAGCGAGGAATATTTTGGTAAGACGAAAAGTATGTAAATTAAACTATATATTCGGCGGAGGCATTATGCAAGTATTAAATTCTTTGCGGACTTTCGAATAACAATGGCGATATCGACGGTCGGCTTAGTTCATTTTAATAATGCTATGGAAATAGATTGTTATTATTCGAAAAGCAATTATTGGGCTTTTAATCGAGAGGTTATTTTACGGAATATAAGTATTTCCGGCTTGAGTGCAAAATCAAATTCTTGTTATTTATGCGCAGACTCGTAATTTACCATCGTAAAGCGGAATATTGTTATTATAATACGCTTAAATAATGCGCGAGCGCCGTAAAACTTTTACGGCGGCAAAAAATTATTAGAAAAAAAACAAATATATCGCACGAGCCGCCCCGTATCGGAGAAGATATTTATTTGAAACGGATGATGAATATTGATTTAATAAACTGTTTCCATTTTACATATAGCTTTAATATAAAATGGGTTATTATTATGAAAACTGCGAGATAATTAACTGAAGTAAATATAGCAACGAACGGTAGAATTGAGGTTTTAAATTGAAACATCGAAATAAAGTAAAGCATTAAGAATTTCTAATACACTTTCAAGTACGTCCAAAAAGTACACCCGGATTTATCCTCGCCGAACGTCCGCCAGAACACGAATAAAAATCAACCGAACTTCCTCTCCTCGTCGAGAAAAAAAAAACCCACCGAAAACTCTCCCGCATCGTACCCCGGACGAAGCTCTTACCTCTCCCGCCATCATCAGGCTTCCGAAATATCTCCGCGGCACGACCGCACGAAGAGCCTAAAAAATGCAGGCCCTCATAAATGATTCGCCGGCCGGAAGAGGTTATACGCGAAAAAGGCGAGCAGGAGAAAGAAAGGGGGGTTGGGGAGGGGGTAAAATTACAGCTAATATAACGACACGGCGGCCGCGGCTGCGATGGGCGATAATAGTAAAAAGGTATGCTTGCCAAGACGCTCTGGCCGCGACTGTCCAGAATGTGCAGGGACCGGCAGAAGTCTCGGCCTCCGGCGGGACACGGGGTGTCTATCGCCCATTCGTTGCACATCTGCGGCACATCACCAAGAGATCACGTGAATACGCGCCGTTATCGTGGAATTACGGCGCGGCGGAGGCCGCGGGAGCGATGGCTTGGCATGAATTTCAGCGGGGGGAATTGTGTATGTGCGCTCGAAAAAGGGAAAACTCGCGTTAAAGCGGAAAACTTGGCGGCGATTAGGTTTTTTGGGCTTACCTTCGAAGAGCAGGATTCGTTGATTATTTTAGACGGATGAGCGATGACGCGTAAATAAGTATGTACAACGCTGAGAGAAGAAAAGAGTAAAGATTACTATTTTTTATCGCTACTTTAGTTATAAGAAGAAAAATAAGAATATTTACTATACGTTTTGAATTAACTACAGTTTTCGATTTTAATATTTACTATTAAGATAGTAAAAATTATTATTTTTCTTCTCATATCCGAAATAACGATACAAAATAGTAATTCTTACTTCTTTTTTCCCCTTATTGAAGAAATTTATTAGCAATATTGAAAACTTTTAAAGGAGACGCTTAGAAAAATCGAATAAAATATTTCTGCTCTTACACACACGATTCGATTAATATTCACTTTCACAGTTTCAATTAAAAAGCTCGAAACAAAACAAGTGGTTTTCTATTAAAATACATCGATTTACGAGTGGTCTTTTTCGAGCGCAAATTGATGGCACTAAAAGGCTACACTAGAAATACACATGCACATCGAATATAATATTCCAATTACTTGTAAGCTCAAATAAACTTGCAGATAGTTGTAAAGCTAATATCAATTAGAATACGTAAAGCCTTTGCCCCTCGCGTGCATAAACCACATTAATTCAATATTAATTTTCCGGCCTCATTAACAATTAGCGAACTTGTAAATTAACGGCCATTAATTTTCTACAAACATCAACCCGCTCATCCAGATTACCGCGGCTCAAATTATTTATTACCCTCGCCACTATGAATTTTGAAACTTGTCCCGCCGCGCGACGTTGCCTTCGTTAATTAAAAGAAAAAAAAATATGAAAAAAAAAGCCTCGCGAATCCGCAATTTGAATAAGCGAGAATAATTTTAAGTAAGACCGAGAGCTGCCGTATCGTATAGCTAACAATATATATTTCGGGCAGCTTTCGCAATTATAATGTATCACAGTCAACTCAGCGATTCATAAATATTCAGCTGCTCCTTTCGGGGCTCGGGATTGGCATATTCTAGCAGGCATTCTTCATATATATATATATATGTCGTGCACTCTAGCAAAAACTACCGGGCACATGCATAAAGGACGAATAATTTTTAACTACTCAGTCGGGTAAATGTTCTCAACTTATTTTTCATTAAATTCCTCGGGACTTTAATAAATCAGATTTTTGAATATATCACTTTTTTTGACAGAAGGTACGGGTATTTAAAATTCGAATTGCGAACGGAACAAAGGATTGGTTTTTCTTGTTTTTAAAAATTTTCCTCGCATTTTGTCATGTTCATGTTTGAATTTATTATGCAGATAGCGGTGCACTTATGATGGTGACCCTTTTTAATATATTTTATTTTATAGCGTGTATTCGAAAAATTCATAATTAAAATAGTTAATTAAAAATATAAAAAATAGTAACAATTATTATATTTTTGTTAATTTTAGAAGAATTATCCATTGTTTTCAATGTATTCTTTTCATGATTTAGAGACAAAACCTTATTTTCAGTTTGAAAGCAACGTGGCTTAATTATAAATATTCAATACGAAATATGCAAAACAACGATCGAACAGCTGATTTTTTCCTTTCAACTCAAAAATCGACATTATACCGCCGTTATTATTCCGCATTTTTCGGGGGGATCGCATATAAAGCAAACAATTTCGGCGTCGGCACACAGAGAAAAAAAAAAGGTAATAACTTGTTAATCCGTCGGTGGCTTCGTTTCAATTTTACGCGCGGTTTTCACGTAGCATTTTTTTTTCCTCTCTCTCCCCCGGTGGCCCAGAGAAATTTTTCACCTCTCTCGCGCGCGGTACTTCAACGGAAAACTGACAGATTATGTTTTAAAATAAATTTTGCTCCTTTTGTGCAATCGCAAAGGAAGCGCGCGCGCTCGCGCAGAATTATGAGCGCGCTGCAACTCTAGACAATGACAATTTTTTAAACTGACGTGTCTTTTTTTCCGCCGCCGCGGAGCGCCGCGCGGAAAATTTCGAAGTAAAGCAAGCGCGGGGAAAACTTGCCTTTTTTTTCGACTCTCTCCGCCGTGTTTATAATTTATGGCTTTCCTTGGATTATTCAAGAGAGAGGCTCCTCGGACAGTTTAAGTTGTAGATTACGCGGGGGTGAAGTTTTGAGAGCGAGTTTTTTTTTCGCGACTATTGATTAAGGCGTCGCGCTCCGGGCGACGTTCTGTCTTGTTTAAATGATTTAAAGGAAGTCGCGGAAATGTATATATTTTCAAGCTGCATCTCTCATAATTATTGTGTGCTTGCTTTTTGACGAATCGGGTGAGACCTGCTTCTTTGCTTTCGAAATATTTATCATAATCACGCTGTTCTTTATATAGCTGACTGGGGTAAAAAGCTTTCTTGCTGTTGTCAATTTGAATTTTTATAGCTTCACATTTTTTTGTTGCTTAAATCTTTATGAAAAGTATTGTAAACTCGCGGTGCGGGCTTTCATGCATTCAAATATTTTTATCTTTAAGACTTTTTCAATATTTTTATTAAATGAAAATCCAACTTTCATATCCTTTTTTTAGTATTTCTTTTTATAAATGTACTATGTGTCTCTTTTCAGTTATTCGCTTTAAAAATAAAAAATATTTTTTACATCGCTATTTGCAGATTTGAAACAAATCACAGACAGATAAATTTTTAAACAACAGTAAACGGAAAGAATAAATGGGTTTTAAAATTTAATTAAAAATCAAATCTTTCTATATTTCAACAAAAGTTTTTAAACAAAAATTACTTTTTTTCAATTTAAAACCGAATATATCATTTTTAAAATTACAGAATATATAAAAAAGTAATATTTACAGAATCCTTTTCAGAATAAAATAAAAATAAAATATACAGAAAATTTAAAAAGCTCATATGATATATCGATCACAGCAACTACACAGATAAAGAAAACATCTAATAAATATACGCTCTACTTTGAATCAAACAATCATTACGTAAGTCTACGAAGCTTGCAACACCAAGCGCCACAGAAAGAATGAAGAAAAGCACTCGATCGAATTAACAAGTCCTACTGCGAAGCTCTTAACATCAAAAGCTCCCGAAATAAAGCCATCGCTCCTCGTTCCCGCCGCGTCCTCCCAAAAAAGTTTCGAGCTAATCACTCGAAAAAAGTTTGGAGGGGCCTCTCTCGCCTGAAAGCGCGCCGACCAAAAAAAAAAAAAAAAAGCGCAAAGCGAGCAGCACTTGCCTTGTTATCGCTGACGTTCACGCAGGTGTAGCACGTCAGACCTGCGGGGAAAATCGACGCGCCGAGCACGAAACAGAACGCACACGTTAATCGATGACGGAACAACCGCCACTTGACGACGTCGCGCATCCAGTTCGACAATTAGAGGCAGATTTTTAATTTTCGACGCAGAGAGAGAGAGAGAGAGAGCAGAGGAGGAGGCTGGCTGCAGGGAGGCAGGGGAAAAAGAACGGGGGGAGAGGTGTTATTGATCTGGAGGAAGATTTACGGCGGGACTTTAATCGGACTTGTCTAATACAATCTATGAAACTCGATACAGTAATAGATTTAGCGGAGTTTGCTTTAAAGGGTTTTACTGAAGTCGTTTGTATAGCGTTAACTCGATTCTTTTTCGCTAAATATCTGCGTAATTTATCTATTACGGGTTCGATTGAATTCGTGAAGCTATTTTGCTTTTGGAATTCTTGCAAAACTTTAAAAAACTACTTTTTCGATAACGTTTCGGTGTCGCGAATCCTGGATTTTTAAAAATAGATAATAAATTTTACACCGAACAAATTTTGAAGCATGAATCCATTCAAATTGAGCAATTTATTCTTTAACGTAATTAATAGTTATTTTACGGCAAAAACGTAACGTTACTAAAATAGTGAAATTATTTGAATTTTAGTTTTCCAGCACTCATTGAATGAAACTGAAAACTTTGACTTCCCTGCACGGCATCGAAAGCAACTTCGCAGACTCGCATTGAAGCCCGAGTTTCGAGATCTTCAAACTCCCATTGTTAAACAAGAGTACTATCGATTTAAATTTTAAAAATACTTCTCCGCTCGAAACCTGCCTCTCCGCGTCGAAACTCCCGTAAATCCGTCGACAAAAAAAAGCTTATCCCCCGACAGCGGCGGAAAATTCTATTATCATTCCTCGGAAAAGTGTCCGAAATTCGAAAGGTATATCGGGCAGAGCCGTACGTACGTACGCGGGGAAAAAACTGGATGCGCAACGTCGCCGGGGCAATGATAAATCAAAAAGAGAAAACCTGCTCTCTGGAAAACTCACGATAGATGTCCTCCTCGTCGGCGGTGGCAGTGGCTTTGAGGCTGGCCTTATCGGGCCCTGCTATTGCGCCGCCGTTCCCATTCTTGCCGTTCTTGTTCGACACGGCATTTTTCCCACGGTCGCACGCTGACTCCGTAAACAAAAGCAGTCCGACCATCAGCCACGTGATCATTCCTCACATCGTCTCTGCGAACAGCAATTTGCCCGCCAAGCGCGGCTCAGGAACAATGGGCAACCAACGGAAAATTGATACTTGGCCGCGCGCGCGCGCGGACTTTTCAGCCCGGATTACTCCATTACGCGCGACGTTACTCTCTCCGCGATGGGTTGATTTTCTTTTTTTTTTTTTTTTTTTGCGAGCGAAGATCCCGCGTTTTTGTTGTTCGTTGGAATGGAGTTTGTTTTGCGGATGGAGGGGTCGAGTGGACGCCGCGGCTCGCTGGATATTGGAACTGGTTTCGAGATAAATGCCGGCGGACGTCGTCGCCATTAGTTTAGTTTTGGGCTTGACGATGTGTAAACGGAAGGTTTTAGCTAGTGTTTAAGTGCAATCTGCTTAAGGTTTTCCTTTAAAATGAATATTTGTAAAAGAAAATTACTAATATTTTTAAAAATTTATTTTAATTTAAATTTAATCGGTAATAAAACGATAAAACACCGAATTTTCATGTTTCTTTACAATAATGCAATCTGCATAGTATTTTACGCATCGCGAAAAAGCGAGAAAACAAAAATGTAATTCAACTCATTAAGCTACAAATAAAAGGTTATTTTTCAAAAAACTCGACAGCCCGATAGCCGATAATTCAATACGAATTCGATTCGACGCTTTCGGGCTAAATGCCCGAACGTGATCCAAAGATAGTCCGGGCGAAAAAAAAGCATCGAGTTACCAGCTATAGTATTTACTATTTAACTACCTGTTGATTATTGCACATAATCCTCTAATTGAGCGTTCGTTAGACATTACCCGGCGCTCTGGACCCTCCAATATACTGCGATTGCAGCGTTAACTTTAAATGGCGACGAAATGGACCTGCACTCAAGTTTTCAGGGAGCTTTGTACGGCTTCGTTTTAACGAAAAATTGAAGACGGGCCTCGTTTGCAAAATTAATAAATTTTGATTCAGTGAAAATGTGGTCGTATTAATTTTTTAAATAAACAATTTTCCGAATGCATAATTGACGACTTGTTTTTCTTTGCTGTTTTTAAAAGCTCCAAATTAATTATGTCCCGCGGGACCGAAACGAACTTCTTCGAAAAGCTTATGAATTTTAAAGCAGCCCTTTAATTACAGATTCAGACAAACGCGGCGGCCGGCATTTAAATGAAACGAAAACAAGTTAGTTTTCCAGCCGCTCTTCAGCAACCTCCGTTACGGTGTAATTCGATCGATACAACGAGCCTCTGAAGCCCGAGAGCCTCGACTCTCTCCCCGGCTCGGAACAGCCGGCGAAAAAGGGTTTCGGGACCGACGAACCAAAGGGGCGCGAAGAGATACTCACCGGAAATATCGTTTACGTTGGTCTGAATCACTCATGGAGAGCTTAGCGCTTGCCTGCCCGGTGCCCGGAGTGCGGCTCCCCGCGTAGCTGGATGCTCTCGCTGCTGCTCATCTCTCGACCGTCCGCGGCGTCAGTCTTTTCTCTGTGTGGATTAGTGCGCTGCCGAGCTGATCGCCGAGCGCGTGCGACGACTCCTGCCGGTTATTAGACGCCTCGGGTCATGCGCTTCCATCAGCATCACTAAAAAGACGGTGGGGTTTTTTTTTCTTTTTTTTTTAATCATTAAATGCGAGGCTCGCTCGGTATTGTTACGTCGTTTCTGCCCCTTTTCCTTTTTGCTTTTTGCTCCTGCCGAGCTGCGCTCTTTTTTTTTAGAATGTTAAGGCAATTTTTTTAATGATAATGGAGAGGGAGAGAGAGAGTGGCGCGATAAGCCTTTTGCTAGACTGATAATTGCGCGGCCAAATTCACGCTTTGTGGGGGGACTCTGAAGAAGCTTTTTCGAATAAAGTTGCATAAGCGACAGAGTTTTTATTCTGCTTTCTGAAGATAGGGTTTGCTCTTTTTTTCAAGATGAAAAATTATTTTCTTTTCGAGAAAATTTAAATTAAATATAGAGGTTGTACCGAACTGAGGTTTTTAAAAAACCCGATCTCTGCCGCAAAATGTCAATTTTTTTAACTTTTCTATTGCGTTCAAAAAAGCCACGTATTTTGAAATAAAGAATTTTTAGAATTTTGTAGAGTTACCATTTCCACAGAAGTTGGCTTTTTTTATAAATCCTCCTTTTATTTTTCAGAAAAAAGTTTCTCTTGATGCGAGAATAAGTAAAATGTATTTAACCCTTTACGCGAGTTTCGTTAGATATTTTTTCGCTTTCCTAGTATATATTTAGTTCTGCACGTGAATCTGAATTTTTTTTTCTCATTTTAAAAATATAATTATAAAAAAAAAATGAACCGAAATGTATAGCTCTCAGAGTATCCCAAAACCACTCATGTATTTAAAACGAAAATTTTAATTGGTGGTTAGAAAATAAAAAAAATGCCAAAATCACAGCACTCTGAAAATGATACATAATCCTTCATTTTACTCGAAATAATAAACAGTTCCAAAAACGTTGACTAAATTGATGAAATTCAAATAAAAGCATCCAGCCTGTCGCTTCCAACAACCCCTTAAGGAGCACAAGAGGCAGCTCCGCCGTTTTAGCGCGATAATAAACCCAATATTCAAATTGAAATTGTTAATCATATGATAATGTTCCGCCTATAACGCGCAAGTCACGCATTAACACACACACAGTCGGCCCGGGCAATAAGAGCGACGTTTATAAACTTGAAGTGAATTTCGTTCGGCGCGGACATAATAACGTTCGCCGAGCGAATAAATTTCGGGCGCGCGGAACAGGTAATTGCTCGACCGCGAGCCGCTCGAAAAACTGCTCGTTATGTACTGTGCATTGATTGATCTGCATTGTTTACCTTCGATTTAACGATTCGAAATTTGAGCCGCGCCGCCGCGAAGTTTTTCGACGCGGAATATGATAAATTTTCGAATTATGCACATCCCATTTCCGCGGGCATTACTTATTTCTACCCCCTTTTGAAATTAAAAGCGCGCTCATTTTTTATGAGCGCAACTGGCCTGAAAAATGGGCGCGTTGTTTCTTTCTGTGCGTTTTGTTGTTTTCTTCTTTTTTTTTATTTTGAAAATCGCGCGCGCGTAAAGCGTATTAATCTCAATATTTTTTCAACGCAGATTTTACCTGGCCATTCGTTATTATTCGATGGGACGGCGAAAAATGTGTCGGTGCTTTTTTTTTTAAACTACGAATTAAAACATGTGTACCGAGTAATTCCGAGACTGCCAATATAAATATTTTAGATATATTTTAGATATATTACCTGTGCGCATTTTAAGAAAACCCGGCACTCGTATAACTTATTAATTACGAATAAAATTTTCAAAAGAATTAAAATCAAACGCTTACACAACTAAGTAGCCTATTTTGTACCGTCCAAGAAACGGTTGAGATACTGAAAGTGTAAAAAATAGTGCGCAACATTTTTCTTGAATTAAGATTATTTTTAAACGAGAAAACATGAAATTATTGTGGCTCAATCTACAATCTTTCCTGCAGAAGGAACGAGAAAGGCAGATTTTTATTAAAATTTTAAATTGTCGGCAATTTGTAGAAGAGAACCTAGAATTTAAAATAATCTTCAAATAAAATAGTACAGCACATTAAAGTGGTATCACTTTTTCTAGAAAATAAGGGCGGCAGCCCAATTTACACAAAATCCTTCGCAAGACACTAATCTCTTTAATTAAATCGTACACGAAACGGGAAGTAATTAAAGGCAAAAATTAATTAAGCAAATATATAATCAGCGATACCATAATAAATTCACGACTAATTAGACTTCGGCAACCGCCGGCTTCTGTCGCTGCCTTCCTTTTTAAATTACCCAGAAAGTAAATATTTTCTCCGCTATTAACTATCAAAGAATTTAATTTTAATTGAAGTGGATCCGCACCTACACGGAGAGACGAGGGAGACGGGGAGGTGAAAAAAAAAAAAACTACTAATCCCCGGGTCGGACGGCGCAGGCAAGTTTACTCATCTGCAAGTGCATCGTACATCAGTAAATATGGAAGTTTTCAAAGAGGCCGAGGGATATTTTTCGCCGGGCCTTTGACTCGCCTCCCCCCCTTTTTAAATGAGGAACTTTCGAGGGATCCGCGCCGACGGCGAAATAAGGTTTCGGAAGCCTAATGAGATTAAACGCGTGATCCGATTTTCGTTGATCGCTCTCTCCCCCACCGACGGCCTCGGGGATGAATTATAACGGAACGGCTTATACTTTCGAGTATTAAAAAGGAAGGCCGTCCGATACCGGAGCATCTGTTTTTTTTTTTTTTTTCGGCGTATTGTTGCCGCGACGCGTTAACGAGATTTATACATTAAAAATACGGCGCGAAAGAGCTGGATTTGTATTATTAATGTCATTATGTGATTACGAAATTATTTATAGACACGCATAAATTTTTAATCTCGTTAAGTTTTTTAAGTGCGAAACAGTTCACGCGGACTTTTTTAAAAAGTCGATATTACCTTTACTTTTATGCACTTTTTTTTAAACTGTTAATTAATTAGTAGACAGCATTTCATGAATAATAGTATATGAGGATATTTGAAATTGGCATTAAAATTTTGACATAAATTATCTTGATTTATTAATCTGTTTAAACAGCGGAAAAAAGCTTCTTACGTTAGTATTAATACAAATCTCTTTAATCTCTTAAAAGTCGTGAAATGGGTTTTTTTAATAAATCTAGATTATTTTTAATTTCCGCGCTTTTCTTGAATAATATCTTACACGTTCAAGCCCTAAATCTGCAATGATTTAAACGAGCAACGCGAATCTTTTTATTTTATCGAAAAATGAAAAAGTAGACGGACGTCGATCAATGTAAGACAAAGCTTCTTTTAACAAATCCTTTGATTAATAAGCAAAGCTCAAAAAGAATTTCCGCCATATTAACGAAGTTCGAATTATCTCAAGCGTTTGCATTCTCCGCGATTCCAGCAGCGAGAATTCCGAACAGTTAAAAAAAAAAAAGAAACTTCCAACAAACGGGCATTCATTATAAACTTCTCGAAATAAGATAAATCCCCGTTAATGCCGAGTTTATCCTCTACAGTGCCGCGGTATCGGGCATTAGAGAAAATTACGGAATATCTCGTTTAAGAAGTCCCGCGGGTAAATGTCATTTGTGCCTCGCGAAATCCTTTGATCGCCGCCGCGTCACGCAAGAAATATTAAAGTTCGAAACGAACGTTATTAACTCCCGACTGCCCGAGAACCAATATCCCCCTCCCCCCCCCGCTGATGTAGGTTAACGCATTTCTCGCACCGCGACTTCGAGAGCGAAAAACCAATCGATATGTATATGCGGCGGCTGGAGGGCTGAATTTATTCCTCTCTTTTTTCCCTCGCCAATTAATCACGGCGACCAATTGCACGAGCGGTGGGGGGAGAGAGTCGGGTAATCTTCGAGATTACCTTGTAAAAGGCCTACATTTTTAAAAAAATGCGCTCCGTCCATCACGGAATCAAAGATTCATCGCCGAGCTCCCGGAGATGTACGACGGCAAAGCCATCATTTCGACGAGCTATACGTAATCATAAATTGTTGCGCGCAGCCCTCATTTTTTTCCTCTCAAATGCGGACGGTTTGCGCGAAAAAGCTGGCGGTATCTCGAATTGGGGGAAATCTTTCGCGATAATTGCGAGTCGAACACCGACCGTCGGATTTAATCGAGCGTTTTGTTCGGTTTATGCGATTTATGGTTTATTGCGCTCGACGAGGCGCTGGATTGCGAGTCTCCTTTTGTCGAATTATTTTAACTAATTAACGCTGCAATTAGAGATTAGAACTCGCTGGGGGTTCCGCCGACGCGAGGGAGATTTCTTTGAAGCACTGAATATTTATTTGCCCGTAACGTGTTTCGCGAGATTAAATCCGTACAATTAATCCGGAATTAGCATATTTATCTTGCAAGCAAACGTGAATTTTTTTTTTTTACAAAAAAATAAGTCGTTCGGTAGCCGAATTAAAGATCAGGTTTAGCGGAACGCCAGTTGATAGAAAATACACTTCTTTCAAGTCAGTAAATACGGTTTTCCGGAAAACGGACGTCTACTCGCTACAGGTAGAAGGGGGCTAAATTGTACGCAAGTTTTCCCGTAATTACCTTGCGTAATTGCTGATGGAAATGCATTCAAGGGAAACACTATTGATAGAAGGGATCTTACTCGAGGACTATAATCACGTTCAAATATTTCACGCAATTAAGTCCGCAATTAAAGACTGATTGCGAAGAGGCTCGCGTTCGAGCGCGGGACAAGGTGTTTTAAATGGTGAAAGCGCTTACTTTTGATTGATAATTCCTCAAAAAACAACTTGCACACCTCGATCACGAGCGAAATCCCCCGTCAAAGCGGAATCGCCGCAACCAGACTCCCCGCTATGCACTAAAACTCGCGAAAACTCTCTCTATCTCTTCCCTCGCAGCACTCCGAAAAGCACCTCTTCTCCGTGACAAAAAAAAAGAAAAAAAATAAAAGCATCCCTCAAAGAAGCAAAGCCCGATTCTGTCGCACGCCGCACGACCCACTTCCCGCCGGCCACGCAGCTCTCCATCGGAGCAGCGTTATACGGATCACCATCACACGAGAAGCGCGCGGCAACGAGCGACGGCAGAGCACAGCAAAGAGTAAACGAAAAGAAAAAAAAAAAAAAACAGGCCCTCTCTCGCTCCCCCTCACTTGCGCCAAAATCAATCGCTACTTACTCACTCCGGCGTGAGAGAGAAAGAGAGAGTGAGGAAGATAGAGACGGACGTCGGAGGCGCCTGCGGCGCGCTGCTGCTGTCCAGGCGCAGGCAGGCAGGCGAGCGGCGCACTCGATACTACTGGCCCGGGAGAAGCGCGGCTGCGGGAACTCGATTCCGCTTCTCTGCGCGCGCGCGCTCCGCGCTCGCCTCGGCTCGAAATTTCGCCAGCATCCCACGCAGGAGGGGGAGGGGGGAGAGAAAGAGAGAGAGAGAGGGAGAGAGCACGCTTACAAGGGGCTTTCCGCGACGCCTCCGCCGGTGTCGATGCGCGGCTGAGAGAGGCCGATGGCGATTTCGGGGGACGAGCCGCGGGGGAGGCCTTTTCTCCCTGAGATGCAGCGAGCTGAGGGGGGTGCTTTTGGTCAAGTAAGGAAAGCCGGGAGAAGAATTCGGCTGTATTGATTGGGACGTGGGGGTTTATGGTTTGGACAACTAAAGTAACAAAAATTTTGGGTGAGAATATGCATTTTTGTATCTTAAAGTCGGGCATTTTGCTCGAGAGAACGCTTTTCTTGAAGAAGTTAGATGCACTTGGTGGGATTTACGAGGCATCGTAGAGACATTTTGTAATGAAATAGTTGTTCGGAAAAAGCTGCAAATCATTTCATCATTTACTCCAGTCAACAAAAATCAACGAGTTTTGATTGTCAGAGATATAAAAAAACTACAACGTGCACTACATTATGCGAGAGAAAACGTTTTTCAGAAAAATAGCAGTCATTAAGAATCATTTAATGACATATCCCGCTTTAATGAAAGCTCAAAAGTGAAAATCATTACGGGCTTAAAAATTACGGCGTCGTAGAATTTTATGTACTCCATATTAAAATGTCGTTTGTAAGTTTCAAAAGCTGGCACTAAATTTTAAAGGTTTTATACACGTGTAACTTACCATTTAACATTTTCTTGCGAACTATCTACATTTTTCAAAGCTTAACATGATGCAGTTTTACTGCGGACGGCTCCTTTTAGTTCTGATAAATTGCGCAACTAATATTTTTCACGCTAATTTTTACAAATTTGTGTAAATAACCTTTTTTATTATAATAAATATTAATGTTGCAGAACAATTTTTCTGATTTTCCGTTAATTATTTTAAGGGAACGCGATGCTACAGTTTGTTTGTGACGAAAAACATTTCGCGGGAGATATGTCGAGGTGTCGAAAGAATCAAGCTCGAGTTTATTTTGCCTTTAACGAAACGAATTTACGATCCAATAAAACTTGCCGGAGTATAAAGCATTCGCACTCGAAAAAAAAAAAAATTGAAAAAGTTGAATAAATATTCCTCGGCTGCTTCCAAAAGAACATTCGCTTCGAAAACCGATATTTCATTTAAGAAAATCCATCGTTTTCTATTATATCAGATCTTGCACAATAATACTGAAGAAACAATTAATTAGCTTCGTTACAGAAACGGCAGAGATTTAGAATTTACTTTTTTTTATTTCTCACGCGCGGCTTTCCTTTCTCTCATTAATTTTCTTTCCGAGCACGCTCTAAAAATTTCTGCACGAATAACTATAGTTTCAATTTTGCTTTGTATTGCGCTCACGATTAATTTTATTTCCCCGGAAAATTTATTTACTGCAAAAAGAAAGCACTCGCTCTCCGTACCGCTTTACTAACGAAACCGCAGAAGCGCGAGGGGAGCAAAAATTTTCACTTCCTTGAATTTTCGATAAGGGAACGGAATACCTGAATTTGCGGAATGATGCTTTTATTCTAATAAGATTAAACCGACTAATTTTTCATACAAAACGGAGAGTATCGAATTTCTTGTTTGGCTTGAAGATGGCGGAATCGTAAGTGTAAAAAAGCGAAAAAAAAGTATCTAAAAATGGTCCATTTTGGCCTCGTGGAGACGAAGTATCTTTATGGTTCCTTGCGTTTTTTATACCAAAAGAACTTTATAGTTTAGTTCACAGTTTTTCTCACCTACGTGCTTGCTGCCTTCAAGAAGATCTTAGAAAAGAATTTAAAATACACTTTACCCAGTTTATTATTTTCTGAATACAATACTAATATTTTATATCTTATTTTTCAATTTAATTTCAATATAAAGATGTTTCCAGCTCAACAAAATGTATTTCTTAAATTCTAAAAATGTTTCAAAAAATAATATCGTGAAAAATAAGAACACAGGTTACAAAAGACGCTTGAAAGGCATTTTAGATGCAAAAGTAGAGTAGAAATTTCAACAAGACCAACAATAATTGAAAAAAGAACCAGACGACCCACTCGAACTCGGCCTCAAGATTTTGAAGATGTCGAAAATCAGCCTCTCGTTCCAATAAGATATCGAGCCGCTTAATTTTTCACTGGAAATCGAAGTCGCTCCCGCGGAATCCCGGCTTCTCAAATAGCAAATAAATATTTATATACAAATCCGGCTGCATTCGGCGGTGGCAAATATTGCTTCTCCCATTTCTATACAATATCCCTGGAGTGCCTCGGCTCGCGGAGAGGCGAGCGCGCCGGTTTCGCTCGAAAGTGCGGCTATACCCGAGAAAAGAGGGATGTATGGGGGATTTCTCCCCCGCTGAAAGTCGAATTTTTATGAAATTCGAAGAGCCGTTTTTGATCTCCTCCCGAGAAAACTTTCTCGCGTGTGCGCGCGGCAGAAACTATGCGCCGCCGCTCGTATATAAGTAGATACGGAGCGGATACTGCAAGACGCGCCTTATCAGCCCGTATATGCAACTTCGGCCTGCGCGCCGCGGCGGGTAGGTTATCGAGTTTTGCGCGGTACCCTTTTTTCGTGGTGTGCAGCCGGCCGTTTATCTCGAGTAGCCTCGAGCACCTGTCGTTTAGGGCGACGAGCGAGGCAAACCGTCTCCTCTGCTTTATTAAAGAACACCTACCAAGAATATATATCTGAAGCTTGTCTGCTAAGCTGTTCCGCGAGAGTTTGCCTTGCTCCGATGCACTTTTAGACTGGATTGCTTTAGTTTTCGTTGAGGAATTTTCCACGAGGTGTTCAACGAAGTAGTTTCGAGTTATTGTGTTTCCACGAATGTTTCTGCGCGTTTTATAGTCTGAAGATAAAAATTATATTCGGACGAGTTATTTTCGTTAAAATTCAAACGGTTAGCGAAAATAAACCGGGTTAAGATTATAAACACGATAAAGCCACTTCTGCCGGCGCAAAGCGCAAAGATGAATATGAATTAACAAGATCCATGAATAATTTCGGATAATCAAGGTGAAATTTTAAATGCAATTTAGCTTTTCCCCAATTATATAGTATATCCTTCTCCGCTTTTCTTAATAATACTGCCCCGTAAAAATCTCAATCCCGAGAAGGTCCCCGAAACACTTACATACAATCTCAACGAGGCAAACAATTTTCCGGTCCGCAGTCTCGCAATTAATCGCGGATTATCAAACAAGTTATACGAATGTCGGAGGAGCTTAAGAGCCGGAAAGCAAGAGCAAACCCCCCCCCCCCAGCGGACGCGGGCTCGAAGTTTACAAAAAGTTATCGAAGAACGAGTAATCGGCGCTTGATTAAAAGGACACTTCGATCGAGGATCCTTTCGGCTTAATTGAACGGAGTCGTCGAGGAGGTGCTCTCGAGGAGAGCCGTCGAAATGCCCCGGCTGGATATGAAAATTCCCCGCGCGCCGACTTTGTTTCCGTGTCGCTTAAATATTTGCTCTTGGCAACTTCGGCGTATAAAGCTGCGTTATTTGTGCAAAGCAAGTCGAGGACCTTTCGGTTTTAGACGAATTGTAATATTGTTTCATTACCGGGTCGTGGTCAGAAGCGCGCGAATGACGGATGCTCGCTTTTAGATGCACTTAGTAACGATCAATAGACTGCTGCTCTTGAATGACGAGGGTTTCAATGGTAAGGACTTGGGTGTTATACGGGTATACGCTTTCTTTGATTAAAACGTTAAGTGCATGTACTATTACTGATTCGCAGTAAACTTTTCCGGATCTATTTTTTTTTTCTAACGGTCGGATTTGATTACGAATCGGATTGGTAAAGCGCTGAATATTTTTATTGCCCGCCGAGGTTATATATAATATCTTGGAAAAACATTTTTTCGGAGTATTTTACGCGTCCGAACATTTCGCTTTGCGCGGCAGTAACGTTATATCAAAATTGACGTAGCCGCGCTGTAAGCTCGACTATAAAAATAGCAGAAATCGTAACTCCCGTTAATTTTGTACCTGTGAGCAGCATAAAAGTGTACAAATCTCTAAAATTGCTGTTATACGGATACGGTTCTGAATTATGTTGTAGTTTAGTGGCAGAAATATTTTTCATTCGCTTCTAATGGTTTATTTGATGTTTACAATGGATAAAATACAAAGCTTTATGGGTAAAGGTGCACGCAATTATATATTAAATTTCAATGATTTTTTTAAACTTATAATACAATTGTAAATTCTGTCTAGGATATAAAGTTTTGCATAATGATTTTCGGTTCAAATAGTCGTGTGAATAATGTTTTCGGATCCAATGAGTTATACGGCGATTAAACGCGCACATCAACAATGAGAATTGGGATGTAGCCGTGACAGTACCAATTATTGATCTCTGGGAAGCAGAAGACAAAACCCAGTTTTCGATCTGTTTTAATGCTACAAATGGCAGGTAATATTTCATGTTCAACTTTTGCATGCTTAATTATTTAAAATCTATATTTCCTAACTAATAAAATGTACGAGTTATGAATTATCAAGTAGTAATTTCAAAAATATGATCAATGATTAATCTGGTTTTAACATAAACTTCAGAATACACTGATGAAAACGTTGTCAAATCATTTCCTATCTTAAAGCAAATTGAGATTAAATCGAAAACTTATTGTTCTGAATCTTCTCGTAGAGAAGCAAGAAAATCCCTTTCTCGGAAAGATCAACGCGGTTCATCTGAACAAAAATCCTTTTGCTTCGCGCAATAACCGGCACGAAGCACTTAAAAGAAGCTCGCCCGACGATCTACTTTTAAATTTCAAAAGACTCGAACTCCCTCTGAAAAAAAAAAGTTCGAAAATCCAATCGCCCCATCTTCTTTACATTTAGGCCCTCATCTCCGCGGAAAGCCAAGCAGCTCGCACTAAATCAGCCGAAATCCCCGAGAAGCCAACAGCTTCTGGCCCGAAACAAAGCCAAACCTCCCCCTCCCCACCGGCAGTCTCATTATCAAAGCAAATTTTCACCTCGCCGCGTCCTCAACCCAGCAGCCAGGCGTTTCAAGGCTGCCAGCCGCGGGGTCGCGTAAAGCTCCCTGTACAGCGGCGGGGGCGGCGTCGCCTCCGGCCGCCGCGGCGCGCGCGAGTCAGTAGTCGGCGGCGAATCACCGCCGCGAGCCGCAAGACGCGCGACGACAGCCCTTTTTCCTCGCGAAATTAGAGCGAATCAATCGATGACGAAGCGCGGCGGCGGCGGGTTGATTTGTTTGCGCGCGCGAGATCTCGAGGCGCGTTTCGCGAAAGATGCGCGTTTTTGGACGTGGGAGGGAGAACGCACGGCGGTTCTCGCGTTTTGAGGGATATGCACGTCGTGGCCGGGCGTTTGTTTCGCCGAGAGGGTTGTAAACCAGGCTTAGCTCGGAAATTTGCTTTTGAATGCTGCCGCTGGTCTTGCGAGTAGTTTCCGCGGGATTTTTGGGAACGTATGGCGGTGGTTTCTAAAAAATATTGCCCACTTTTGGGATGTATGATCCCTCTCTTAGTCGTAAAGTATATTTGCCATTGGTTTGGAATAGCGAGCAGCTGCAGTAGTAACGTTTGTGTAAACAAATTTTCGGCGAGTGTAATTACGTCTATTTGGATTAAAACTTTATTTTGAAAAATGTAATACTGTTGCATTGAAAACAGAGTTAATATTAAAATATATTAAAATAGTTGATATTCAAAGAGTATAAAAAAATGGAACAAAAATAGAAATGGCCAGTTTTGAATATAGAAAATTCAAATAAAAGTAAAAGAGACTTCCTCGAATTTTCATAACTCAAAAACTTTTCGAAGCATAAAACTATCAAAAACAAGTCGAAAACGCAAAAGAAGCAAATAACTTTTATTAATTTCCGCGACCGAAAGCAGTAAAAGCAAACGGAACTGAAAAAAAAAAAAAAATAGTATCGACCTTCATCCGCAAAACTAAAACCAAATTGCTTTAAATTATTAAATTTATATGACTCAAAGAACATGAAAGAACATTAAATTCGAAAAAGGTAAGAGATAAAAAGCCGGCCAGATAGGAGTATTGATTGAAGCATTCATTTGAAATTTTTAAGAGCCGCGCGGCGCGGTGAATGTAAAACATTCGATAAATGGCCGAATCGCGAGAGAGAGAGAGAGAGAGAGAGAGAGAGATTTTTCACGGCGCGCGTATATCGAATGATTAGCTTGATTTCCGGCGGGCGGCGGCAAAGAACGCCAGAATTACGAACTCGAGAATTTACTGATATTAAGTTTCGCGCGGGAAAACTAGTTTTAATTGACTTTTGAAGTAATTAGGGACTCTTATAAAACCAGAGGCGAAGATTAAAAGCTCTCTAAATATAGCTTAGAACACTAAATACTCTCGGCGCGTCCGATCTTTCTTTCTTTTTTTTGTTTTCGCCGGGGATTACAGAGAATACTTTCCGGCGCTCTGATTTGTAGCCGCGTTTTTGCCGTATTAAAGTAACATTAATTATTTCGAGCGGAGCGAATTATTTTCGCGGCGATTTCCCGGGGATTTTTGCGCCTCTCGCCCGTCGGAGTTGTTGAAGGCTTTTTCCGACTCCTGGATATTTAGTTCGTCGCGACGCGTTATGTTGTCGGAAGTTAAATATTTATCGTCGCTTTTCGGGCTGAGGTCGGTTAATAATTTAGAGACTTATGAGCAACAATTTCATTATTTTAAAGTGAGTTTGGAAACTCGATTTACATATCTTCGCGTATTTCCCGCGTGAAATATGCATTTTAAAAAAAACAGCCTTTCTTTATTCAATTTGAGAACTCCGCGGTGGAAAAACAGGAGACAGCGGGAGACGAGACTTTTTGAATAAAGCGAGAGTTTTCGTTAATGAGTGACTATAGTTGTTTAAATAAAAGAGGTTTAACAATTTAAAATTTTTCGCTTGAATCAAAATTATAACATTTTTATGCTCTCGACATTATTCCAATGTTACAATTGACGTATAGTTAGCAAGATATGTATGGTCTAGAATATTTTGCTTTACTGGATGGACCAACATTGCTGTTACTGAGCGAACAATATTTATCTTTCGACAGAGTTTCAATGATACATTCGATACTACCTTCGATTCGCTCGCGTCTCTTTTGCACGTCTATATCGAGGCATATTTTTCAATTTGACGAAAATAAAGATGTACGCGCAAAGTAGCACTTTACGCATAGATTTTAACGAAAACGTTCTTTGACAATTTTGAACCGCAGAGTGTTAAACATGATTTTTCAGCCTCTCTGTCACGGTGAATTGGTACCTTTATCACACCACCTTAAAATTGCGTGCTCTTTCAGAGAAGCTTCAGGTACAAAGCAAAATTCTAATAATCCCGGGAATGGCATTCCACGCAAAACCGAATACCTCCGGCAGACACTTAGCAAAACCACTGAGAAACCTCCATCCATCATCAAAGCCAATCTAATGCACTCTCGAAAAACAAAGGCCCGGGCACAGAAGCCACATCGCCCGGAATAAGAAATTCCCGAGCTCCACTCTCGAAAATTAAGCGTCATTTGAAAATCCTCGGCATCGGCAAAAGGGGGGGGGAGGGGGAGGGGGAGGGGTACCACAATGCCGACTCCGGCTCGAGGGGCTGTTAGACTCCCCGCGCGCACGAGAGGCCCGTTGTAGTTGTCGAGTAAACATGTAAAATTGATAGTGCTGCGTCGATACTGTTGTAATCGCTTTTACCGACCCGGCATACGCTTG